>JAGDQP010001573.1:0-92490 GCA_022664845.1 Lepisma saccharinum
TTTTCCAATATGTTCGAAAACAAACAAATAAGACGGAAGCGAGTTTAGCGACATCTCAAGAAGAATTCTTCAAATAGCCAGTTACCCTGGTGTGAATAATAAATGATACTAAAAAGAGAGAAACGGTAATCTCTCGACGCAATAAAAGGAAGTAATCATTCTAGCATTTAAACTCCATGATGCTACTAGGGGATCAAAGTGTACCAGACGAAATTTTAATCAGAAAAGGGATGTAGCGTTAGTATATCGTGTTCCAATGTAATACTAGTTTTTTTAGGTGACTTTATGCCAGTCCCAATCGAGATAGGACAATACTTGATTTGGACGGCAGCAGTTCAGGCTCATTTATTACTTCTAGGCCTGTAGTTGCATCTATATCTCGTTTCAACCACCTTCATTAATAATTCTTGTGATGATGTATGAACACCGAAATACTTTGATCTGCTACCAACAACCAAACCGTGAACTACAAGATGGAGCAATCCACTTGTATGAACTACAAACATGCTGTCATGTACAGCAATCCACATTTAGACAGCTAAAGATATTTCAGAGAAACTAATTTCAGAATGAGATACAGCGAACTCTATTTAGACGGTCGTTTTTAATCCGGTGACATCACAGCCTTATTTTAAAACCAGGTTGTTAGGAAATAATTGGCCGTTTTTGTAACTGACACTACTACTGTTTTTTAGAACAGAGTAAATGTGCGTGTTAATCCAAAACACTGTTTTTCTGGAGTGAAACAACTCTCCCGATGATTTTACAAGGCTCACTGTACAACGGGGGACAGGAAATCTCGATAAATCGCACCTTCACACAAATAAAAAAAAAACGTGATTGACTTGAAACTCTTGAGCATCAATACACCATCAAAAGAAGGAACATACTGACGTCATTTCTGTGTGAGATTGTGGACATTTCATCCCTCCCTTGCATTTTACTAGCATGCTTATTTAACATTGAAGGTTCTGGAAGGCCTTGGATTCTGGAACAGCCTGAAGAAAGCATTATTTTATACTATCGTTAAATTATCCCTTCTTTTCTGTTTAAGTGCAAAATGACGAATATCCTACTTATGTCCTCAATATGTATAAAACATCCCAGAATATTTGTAAACAAAGAAAGGTATTCCTAAGATATCCTTATGAGAATATTTAAAAGATATCCTAGGTTTGAATTTCTGTAATGTTTGTAGAATATTTTGAGAATAGTCCCAGAAAACAAATATTTTACGCGTATTCATACAATATATCTAGAATACCCCAAAGAAATTTTTTTCAGAATTTGCACTCTTAGGACATTCAAATATTTGTAGAATGTTCTACGCATATAGGAGTGGTATAGCAGAATCCTACGGATATTTTATACCCACAAACATATTCGTGCCGTGTGAGAGTCAAGAGCATTCCTCTGAAAAAAAAAAAAAAACATAGCCCTCCCATATATATCGCAACGACATTTTGTCAACAACACATGGGACTGTTGTTTTCTTTGTCTCGTATGGAATTAAACCTATATAAATATATTTTTGTGTTTTAATTCTGCTTCCATAGGTGTACACTTTTTCACCACAAAAATACGACACAAAACAGAATTTTTATCCCATTTTATTATTTTAATGTTTGTAAAATATAAACACAATATGTAAATGTAAAATGAACGTTCCATAATAGAATGTAACTCAATATTTTAATACAAAACAAACGAACAACAATGTTACTGAAAAAAAAAATGTGTGAGAGAGCAGCATGAATCCATTGTCTGACGAGCTAATCTGCCATTGTTTACGACTAAGAGTAAGCTACGCTCCTCCCATATGTGGTTTCTTTCTCCGCATGGGAGCTCGTATACAACCCTCTGATAAATTCACAAATACACCCGCTATCAATTCCACTGTAGTAAAGCTGTGGATGATGGTGGGAAGGTAGGTCCTTCACTTCCTTTCCCTCCCTCCCTTCCCCCATCTCTTTGGCACTGGGTTGTTTGTACGTATGAATGTGATCTGGCAGTGTTACCAAACTGTGAACCTTCCATAAATCCCTTTCAGGGTATTAAAAAAAAGTAATATTTTTTTTAGTTTTGTTTGTTTTTGCATTGTCTATGTCTCGGAGAGGAGGTTTGTAGTGTCACCGAATTTTCTATGTCCATTCTTATCGACGAAATTTTTATATCCAATTGAACAGCACTTCAGAGAGGTCTATAATGCCATATTCTCCCTAAGAATATTCTATATTAAATCAATGGGACCGGTGAGATGAAGTGATAAGCCATACTTGGGTGAAAATTAATATGCGAGGTATTATCAAAAGTTTTGAGACAAAGACATTTGTACAAAGGTCATGAAGGTCTGAATTGTTTTGAAAAAATGAATTGAATTTTTATATACACACTAAAATCAAAAGAGTGGATTCCGCTCAAATAGAGCGGAAAAAGTGACCGCTCGTTTAGAGCTAATTTTCATCGGAGTAAAGATGAGAAATTTCCTCTCGAAAAAAGAGCGAAAATCTGTGGTAGTCTATTTCAATGGAAACCTAGATATTGTATTTGTTTAGATGAATTTCCATCTATTCAGATACAATTTACATCTTGTGAACACGAAAACGACGCAATAAAATGTACAAAAGTGTGAAAGGGAGCATTAATTCATATGTACTAAAAAGAAAAGTACTGTACTTGTGAATGAAAATGAGTAAAATAAAGCTAAATCTGGAGGAGATTTGAACTCGGTACCGTTCGATCAGTTATCCAACGCGTTAACCCCTCAACCAAGGGTCCAACTGCGAGAATGCGTCCTTGGAATTGTTTCTGTCGTCTCGTCAGGTACTTGATTACAACGTTGAAAGATTTCTTGTACGTACAGATCTTACTAATGACGTTTTTTGGTGTATTTTGCTGACAAAAGACTTTAGAAGTTCTGTTTTCTCATTTTTAACTATACATAACGCTATAAATTTCCCAGTATAGCTTAGTCTTTCGATAACCTTTGCTTTTACAAATGGCGAAGACCAATGTTGACCATGATGCATTGCAAATCGCTCTAAAAAGAGTGGAATTCAAACCGATCTACAAAGATGAGAAAATTCACTCCTAAACGATGAGAAATTGAAGCACTAAATCACTCTAAAAAGATGAGAAATCGCTCCTTCACCTTTGACGACTCAATAGAAAACCGCTCTTTTAAGAGTGAAAAATTAAATTACATCGAAAAGAGCGAAATTCCATCTAGAAAGAGTACATTTTCCATCCAACGCGATAATGTTTTGTTAGAAAACACTGTTTTTCGATCGAAAATTCCGCTCGAAAAGGAGCGGTCCCGCTTTTCCATGTAAAAAGAGTGAAAATTCCTCTCTTTTGATTTAGTGTGTAGTCTTTCGGCATCTTTGACTCACAGTCTGGGATGGAAAAGGTAGCGGCTAGAAACCTTACTTAATGCACCAACCCGACATTTGCCTGGTGAAACTGAGGGAAAATTCTAGAAAAACCTCAATCAGGATGGTCGGCCGTGGGCTTCGAAGTCGCAATTATTAAAAAAAGAATATTGTTCAAGTTTCTTTAGTCTGCAACGAAAGATTGGAACTTATTTTGTTTCAAGGACTCATTCTTCAGCGTTGTTTCACATTGCAACTCATCGATAACGTTTTTCTTTCCTAAAGGAACAGTCAACCTCCTTTCACGGAAGTCTTAGTTAATGGTGATACAATGATTACTGATTAGAAATAATTCAGTAAGTCTTTTCGTGTCCTGAACAGCATAGCAGTTGAATTTTCCTAAAACTTCTTGTAGCATCTTCTGAATATATGCGTGTAACATGTCTTCTACAAAGCTAATGAATCCTACATAAAGCATATTTTCATTCAAACGAAATAACTTGTTACCTTTATACGTGACGTCATCCTAATTTGCCCTTGAAGTACAATGGCCAGAGCGTGCCAAGTCAGGGAGAGCATTTCTATAACAAAAAAAGGAATTCTGGCACTACAAAGTTCCTTGTAGATATTCAATAAATATATATAACTTTCAAAAAAGTGTGTTGATGGTGCAGCCAAGAGCTACCAGGACTGAAATGGACCATTACTAACCGCACAGCGACGATAGCATGTGTGTAAGGTCCAAAACGGGGGGAGGGGGGAGAATTAAACCAGCATTTCTTTTTAACTATCGTAATTCCTCTGGCGTTACACTTAATTTATTAAATAATGGGAGGTGAGAGTATACAATGGAGGAGGACCTTGAACAGTAGCTAACGCTAAGAATCGATGAAGTCTTCTGTAGCTGTCGTCTTTCCAAGCGTTTATGGCGAGTATAACACATTTTCAGCATGGAGATGTCGTCATCTTGAATTTCATTTTTTCTTTTCAGATTTTTTTATAAGTTTATTTCTGTACCGTCATGAGGCATACACAAGTGTACAAAGCAGAAGTGAGTGAAACAAAATATTACAAGATTCAAAACGAAAAGACACTCTGGACGGACGGACAGATAGATAAAGCTATGAAAAGCATGTTAATAATAAAGACCCTGAATGGATGTGGGAAAAGGTTAGAATTCTCTCTCTCCATACTTGAGGAAGAAAAATCCCTATATTTTGCCTTAGCAGGGATATTTCCCTTTGTTTGACAACACTGCGTGTAGGGAAGTACCGAGTATTGAAGAAAACGGGGAGGGGAAACCAGCATTGTACAGTGTTTTACGGCCTGTTGCTGCACAATTAATGACGAGGTTTTGCTTTTTACCTTCTGCTACTGTGTTTCCCTCTCCCCAACCCTTTCACACTTTTGACACACACCCCCATACATACATTATATAATCCACACTGTACACCGTCATTTGTTGAAGATCAGATTTCGTGTGTGTGTGTGTGTGTGCAGATTTCAACTGGTTACAGATGATAACGTAGCTGGGCGCTCCACCTGCTCAAATACATATGTATGTATTTTTAGTTTTTTATGGACATCTAAACAAGATTTTCCTTTTTAGATTAGATGTGTGCGCCTATCAATATTTTGGTGCATAGGCCTGACGCTTATATCAGATCGACATATGGCGGCGCACCAGTAATATCTTTCAAATTTTTGAAAGACGCATCTCGTCTACTGTATTAGCCTTGTTTACTGTATTCAGTGATCAAAAGATATCACACACATTTCTAGCGATAAAACCACACTACAACATTCCAGTTGTCTAGTGTGGTTTTATCATTATTTACATATATTCTTTTTATCAGTGTGTAAAAAAAACATTGCTTGTTAATTCAAAATCGTATTAAAGATAATTGTCAAGAGAGCTACTGACCTTCCTTTTGGTGTTAGCGACAACGCAAAGCTGGAACCTACAATTGGCTACGGCGTGGTGTGGTAGCACACGTATTGAGTTCAGATTAGCTAGTTTTCACCCTGTATTGAAAACTTTTGTAACGTCCCCGAGCTGACCCAGACAACCCCAGTTGATTCTATATAAAGATTTACCAGTAATATTGTTCCAGCTTCTAGCGTGGGATTTTGCTGAAAGGAAAGTTTAGTCAGTATTTTGGAACGTCAACCCAAATAAATAATAATAATAAAGAGTTGTGTGTATATGTTGGGAGACAACCTGTTTGAAGATTTACTCCGGGATGTTTATAAGAATATGTTCAAAGGAAGGAACCAATAAAAGAAACAAAAGGAATCAAGATAACCTATTTATTTCCAAATCCACCTATTTTAAGATGTTTCTGCAACCAATCTGGGCCCAAACTCAAGTACAAGTGATGATATAACGCTGTTCATTGGCTTATACAGTATATCCTGACTTTGGGTGTTTGTTGGCTTCCGCCGTGACAAGATAGTTCCGAAAAATTTATTTGTACCAATAGAATTTTCACGTTAATATAATAAATATTCATGCGCTTGGTAAAATGTCTTTTTACATACACAAATATTCTTAAGTCCTACAGTTTAACATAAAATATATTCTTCTAAAACCTTGAATATGCAAGCAATTAAAGATTTATTTTATACATAGATAAAATGCAAAACTGTGCTTAATGCAGAGTTCCAGGCCATGACGAAACTTATAACTTTTAGAATAATACTTGTTTCATTAAACGGCCAAATATTTTTTTATATAATTTGGTTCTGGGGATAACATAGGTGACAATAAGCTATACAATACAAACGTGCGTGACGCAAGGCGCAAATGACGTCACACTTAATTGAATATTCTTTTCATGACGTGACTGATGTGGAGTTTTTTTTAAATTTTATTTATGGTCTTTAGGCATCTAAGGCTCAAGTCGGGATAGGGGAGGGGAAAGAATTTGGGAAGGTGTTGGCCAGGGCCTAAGTTGAAGGTACCATCCCGGCATTTGTCTGGTGTGACAGGAAAAATCCTGGAAAAACCTGAGTCAGAATGGTAGGCCACTGCGATCGAACCAACGACCTCCCGAATGCTACGCCAACGCTCTGCTACTGAGCTATGGCGGCTCAATGGCAGATGTAGAGTGGAATAAAGTTACTATAGTTCTATTGTTGTAAGTTAGCTAAATACATAATAATGGTCTGTTTGCAGGTCGTTATGGTGGAAATTAGATGTCTATCGCTAAGAGAAATCACAGCCAAACTATAAAATCAAGTTTGAATTTGTAATCTTAGATCTGGGATTCCGCTAGGATTTTCAGTTTGAGGGGGGAGTTCTCTCGATGTTTTGGAAGGGTGACACCCCCTGCAGGGGAGTCTGGCTGAATCACTGTAGTAGACATTGCATTCTCATGATTTATAACCATGTACAGAATAATCTCAACGATTCCATTAAAAGGTTCTAGTCATTAAAGTAATTTGAAATAATTATAATATATGATTATTGATTGTAATATGCTCATATTCTTGCCTTAGAGTTAATATATGAAGTACAATGTATTTGAACAAGTATAATCCATAAATTGTAACTATCTCCTCAATTCCCCTAATATTTTTATTAACGATCCGCCACTGATTCTCTTCTCACTTCAAGGACGTTGTGAAGATTATCTCCTGTTCTCGAAAAGCATCACTACCCACCACTACGCTTAAAATGTTAAAAAAAAAAATAGGAAATAAAGATTCAAAGTAAAAAATGAACTAAAACTTCAGCGTAGCTCAAACACTACCACGTAGTCATTAAAAGAGATATTTGATGGTACTTTTCTTGAGGAAAGATTAAACAAGTTTCTCATTTTCCATTCAACCAATCGGGGCGCTAGAGATTTATAGCAATCTCGCTGTGTAAATACTAAAAGGAGGTTTCAAATACAAACGAGAGAGGGCGACAGTAGCTATATTCTGAAAAGAGAATATCTCATATCTTTCTCAATACGACTAAAGCAATGAAAGGGTGTTTAGCTTTTACAACTTTTTGTACAAGATCCGCCTGCTAGGGTTGAATTTAAACTTCTTGCAATATATTCATAAAAAGAAGTACATTTTCTATCTGCTTGTAGGTGGATCCGTACGCTTCGGATATAAAAATCTTCAGTTCTCAGAAATACACTAAGAAACAGAAATTTTGCATCATTTAGATAATAAATCAGTTTATAATACCAAGATACCATCCACTGACATATCAAGAAATTTTATAAACTCAGAAAGGGAATGAAACGGACTTGAGTGCCTCTCTGCTGGTGCTGCACGGGCGGTTTTCTTAAGAGTGCAAGTATTTTTTAAATAAAATGTTATGTTCTTCAACTGTGGATGTCTCCAGCTTTGGGTTGCCTTAAAGTTGCTTCGATTTTTTTTTATTGAAGAGAACAAAAGTATCTCTTGCTAGCCACCAGGTGGCTAGTTCCCACTAGAGGGTTACGCCCTCTCTATAGGAAAGGGAAAATTTCGGTGAGGAGGATTTTTAGGATTGGAGGAGGTCTATGGGATGTAGGAAACTTTTATTTATCCTTTATTCAATTTAACTCTCATAACTTGGAAGTTATTAGCATTTGCTTATAACCATTTTGTTGGTTTACGTGATCGGTGGTGAACATGACTAATGAATGATGAGTATGAAGTGCAATTTCACGCCACAAACATTTAAACGGACAGATGAGGGTGAATCTTCTTGCTCAGGGGCGACTCTGGGCGCAATGAGCCCTTGTTTTACACTAATAGATACAGTGCAGTTATGGGTGCGAAAGGTGAGATGAATTAAAGTGAAAATGATAGGTCAGTATGAGCTGTCATATGTTATACAGTAGTTTCAAAAGGGTTGGTGTGGACGTAGAAATAAGGACCAGAGTAGGTTGGTTGAAGATTGATATTAAGAACAGTACGTGTTGCAAATTGGAGTTGACTTTGGACATTGGTTCTTTGAAATGGGTAGAGATTTTGCAAGGGGATTGTGATAAAAGAAATAAACTGGTCTATTGTGATGAGATGTGAAGGGGAAATGATGGGTGGGTTAGATGGTTTCGGTTCTGCAGGTCGGAGTGGTAATACAAGTCTGGGATTGTCAGGGCTAGGTTCAGGTCTGTCTTTGCATTTGTAGCTGTACGTGGGGTGCTGTTTGCCACAGGTATTACATTTTGGTGGATGGCTTAGGTTAGAGCAGTCTTTGGTGGGGTGTGGGCCAGTACAGTAACACATTTAGGGGTGTTTGGATAGTTTGAGGTATTATGTCATTATTAGTCTGGCTATGTTCACATCTGGTAGGTAGAGGAGGTTGGGAACGAGTTGGTTCAACACGGTATCGTTTTCTGTAAATAAAGGCACCGGCTGTGAGTAGGTCTGTGATTGTCGCTGAATGATGAGTGAGGACGTAACTAGGTGCTCCGGTTTTGTTTTTGATCCTGATGCACTTCGTGATAGTCTGCCCTTCGGTCTTTAGCTCCTATTCTGTTTCTTCATCTGTTAAATCCGGATTCATTCCTCGGATAACAACGGAAAGCATCGGAGGTTTTCGTGAAGGTGGCTGATTCTTTAAGGGTGGAGCGTCTATTCGTACGAATTGTGCAGATGGTCCAAAGGTCTCCAGGCTGTATTTGATTTTCTTGGCTAAATTGGGTTCAGTAGATTTTACAATGATGCCATTTCGTGTAGGAATAATCCGGATGATAATGTCTCGAGGTACGTATTTTAGAAACTGTAGAAAGAGCAGTTTTGTATTTTGAAACTTTAGATCAAACGTGGTCAGTTAAAAGGAATGTGATGTAGTTACAGAAGTGCCGGTGACAGTATCCTCGTAGTCGCTGTGTTCCATGCTATGTTCGGAGTCAGATTCGCTTAAGGTAGGTGATCTCTTGGCTAGTGATGAGCGTCTAGAATTGTCAATGATTGATGAAACGTTTCGTTCAGTACCGCATTTGCCTTGAGCTTTCGTTTTGATGGTTGCTGAATAAGAAGGTGGATCTTGATATGATGGTTCAGTCACTTGTTGTGGGAGACGATGTCTTCCAGTCTGTTGTTGATGATGAGACAATATGAGTAGTTCGCTAACTGTCAGAAGGATGAAAAGGGTGAGGACATTTGTCAGTGCAGTCTTAATTAGCGTTATAGAGGTCGGCATGAGAGATGATGATCAGTCTCTGTACAATGACTGCTTGTCTCAGAATAACTTTACCCTCCGACACTGAAGAATGCCGTCAATCCTAATGCGAACATATGTGTACTGATCTCTCTTGTACGTTTTGCAATACAAGGTCCTCGGTAGTACACTAACGTATCTCATTTAAGCTAGGTTAAGTTGTGTGTGCTTCCATTCAACGTATCAATATAAATAGAAAAGCTTTATGCTCAGGTGTACGCACGGAAGAAAATGTACGTAACATGATTTTAGAAAGTTAGCAGATCATTTTTTTTTTTCAGAGAGCTAACATATTGGGAAAAGGACTAAGCCCGGATGTAACGTCATCTTACTGCACTGTCATCTATTAGTCATGTTCTCAATTATCTTACGGGACGATAATGACCTTTTTGAAAGCAATGGCTTGCAGATTTCCCGATAGCGTAGGTAGTACATCATCGGATGGCTGGACGGCAGTTCGAGGTTGACTTTATTACTCGTCTTTTATGTCATGTCATCATTACTTTTAGGTGTATTGATAGCGAAGCTATAACTGAAGGAACTTTATAATCCCGCTCATGATGTCCGTCCGTCCGTTCGTGTCTAGAAATTAATTCTCAGGAACTACAAGGTGTAGAGGGATGCGTGAGGTGTCGTTGGAAATGTTTTGACTTGGCTAGCTCAGGTCCGCCAGAACCTTCTTGATTGGTGCTGTAGTTCAATGTTGCCAACACATTTTTTTTAAGTTATCAATAATTCAAATTGATTCCATTCAGTTAAACTTACCACAAACGTTATTCGACACAATAAAAAAAGTCCTGTGAGTTTTCCCGTACCTTAGTACAGCAGTTGCCAGTGTTGCCAGGCTATTTTCTAAAAATAATGATTGCGTGGCGAAAATGCTATCAAGGGACTGGAATAGAATCACAGCTCACACTTGTTTCTTCTTGCTATTAATGAATAAATCGTCACCTTGGAACCAGAATGTACTGTATCCACTTTTGCTACTTTTGAAAAAAAAAAACAGTTTGAAAGTTTGAAGTTCC
The DNA here is from genome assembly GCA_022664845.1 of Lepisma saccharinum. Lineage (NCBI taxonomy): Eukaryota > Metazoa > Arthropoda > Insecta > Zygentoma > Lepismatidae > Lepisma > Lepisma saccharinum. The sequence goes on from JAGDQP010001573.1 coordinate 10,551, forward strand.
ATTTAAAGTCTGTATAAATAAATTTCATTTCTAACATGGAGGTCGTTTTGTGAAATATTATTTTGTGGGTTGATGCCCTTCAGTACAAGGTCTTTGACTGCAGTGTTAACTCCATTTTACCAAAAAGTGGACATAGTACCTTCTGGTTCAAAGCTGATGAAATTCTCCCATTTCCTTATTTTTGCTCTTTCAACATTTTATTGATTCTTCAAGGACCTTCAACGCCGAGCGGGCGTTTTCTTAAAAAAATAATTACCAATGGGAAGACTAAATATCACATGTAAAGTGTTTCTAAAGTGCATCAGGTCATTGTGAACAAAATGTGTACAAGTAAATTCTAAAAGGTGATAATGGTGATGATGATTGGTGTTTTGTCCAAAAGCAGGTCCTGACCCGAAATTCCTGGGCAAGATGAAGCGATGGTGGCTTTGCCATTGCCTTATATCGGATGAATATGACGTTCTAAGGATGAGCCTTACAGGTTAATGTGCACTTCACTTGTGTCCCCATTGGGAATCGAACCTGGGATCTCTTGATTACAAGACACCGAACCTTACTACTTACCTACAGGTTTGAAATTTAACCATGAAGAAAATATTTACTGAAGAAGTTTATCTTCAAAAACACAACATCTTCTTCAGCATTGCTAGATTTTCACGCCCACTCACTCATGAGGTTGGCAACCACTAATTCAGATAATTTAATTTATGGCCTTAAGGTACGTATCCATGGGTGAGGTCAGGATACTGTAGCGATAACAGATGTGAAAAGGAGTCAGACAGAGTGTACGATGAAGGTACCATTTACCCGCTGGGATTGAGGAAAAGCCCTAGAGACCATCTTCAGTTCTAATGATCAGCTGCTGAAATCGAACCTAGGACATCCTTAATGCGAAACCAACTCTCTACTAGCTGACCTCGGTCATTTCTTCACATTGAGAAACAAATGTTAGGAAATGAGCAGGTGCATAGACTACCCGTTCTTCATAAAGTCATTGCTGGTTGCATATACGTTAAGGGGAAAATTGCAAGCGGATTTAAATTGATATTTTCTATAGGTACCGTAGATTGTAAAACTGTGCTGGCATGGGTGACAGCCGAATAAGCAATTGTATTTGTAAGTTTACATGCAACACTTATGGGTGTTCGGTGTAGCAGAAGTCAGCGTTTTTTCTCCTAGATACTGTACCATTCCTTTGCACATTGAGAGAAATTCTGGGATATTACTCTTGATTTTAATCATCAATAATTCTCCAGCCCACCATATCCTCTTCTCCATTTCATCCCCATTTTCTCCTTTTCATTATTTCCCTGAAACTGGCCACGAAATTACAGCCGCTCTATTTAATTTTCTCTCTTTTACTTCAAATTATACTTTTGAATTACGTCTTTCAATATCCAATATCTTCGACCTGAAACTCAGAGATAGTTTTTCTTTCTAAAAAATTTGCTATTCGATTCGCCTTCGTCTCTGTCTGTTTGCCCCCACCCTCTCCCTCAATATACAGGGAGTGCTATGTATCTTGTCCATCCTTGCGAAATGAAGAACTAACAGAGAAAGAGATCAAAGTTAGTACCAAGTTTATATATATATATATATATATATATATATATATAGTGTTGCAAACCAAGTAAAGATTTGTATTTTTCTTAAACCGGAACTACGTCAGTTTATTATAGAAGTGAAATCTACATTTCAAGTGCGAACTGAGAAAGCAATGCAGATACTTGTAATTGCAAACCAAGCCTGATATTACAATGTTGCAAACCATGGATACTTGAAATTCTATCGACTATGCAATATTGAATCTTTCAAGTACGTCCAATTATTGCAGTTTATCATCATCAAATGAACCTGTATTTGCTAAGCCAAAATGACTTACGTCATTATTTGTCAAGGTACTACGTCATCTGTGACGATGCGTCTATAACTTCGGGCGCCTCCAACTCCGAAACAATACATTTTTCGATTTTTTTCTTGAAATGAAGTATTTTCTTGTTTTGATGTGATTAATTACCTCACCCCACCCCACCCCAAGGAAATTTGTCTAAGCATTTTCCTTATATGCTGTATATCAGTACAAAAAACCCTTAAGGGTTAAGGGAAGAGTGACACAAGAATTATACTCACAAAAGAAGTGATATCCATTTTGCAAGTGACTTTCTTTGTGTCGCTATGGTAGAAGTGTTTCCTTTGTAATAAAATTAAGAGACTTAGTATCCCCTTCCCCCAGGGACACAAAGAAAGTCACTCGCAAAGTGGATATCACTTCTTTTGTGAGTAGAATTCCTGCGTCACTCTTCCCTTTACCCCGAAGGGGTTTTATTAAGGCTGTATATTTAAAAAAAGTATTCTGAGTTACCATTGGTTGAAATCGAATAGGCTTAGTAGGTAGGCCATGGTAGGCTCCATATCTCGAAAATGGTAACTCCTATGAAAAATTAAGAGGATAGAGCAAAAAAGAATAGACAGATTGACAGACACACTTTTCTATTATTTTCAAAAATTCTTCTGATTGGGCTAAAAAGTCATCTTTTGAAGCCTCTTCACCGATTTTGACGTGTGATACACCGTTTGAAAGGCATTGAAGCGTAGATTAAGATTACGCAAGTTTCGGCCGCCTATATGGTCTGGGGTCAGTGCTATCATCAGAAATGTGAAATTTTGATTTTTGATTTTTGGCCCTAGGGGGTCTCAGGGAGGTTCTACCGACCCATTTTTTTTCTGTCTTAGTATTTTCATATTTTTTTTTTTCATTTTGGGACACACCTTCCACCCCTGTCTCTATGCATTCTTTGCACAAAATGGATTGTGCACTTCCAAGGGCGTTTTATAGCACGAGCAGTTGTTCGCTCTCCCCATGTTGGGACAGGCAGTCCCTAGAGATTCTCGGATTGCCGGTGTTCCGACAGTCTGAGAAGCTCCTTTGTTCCCTCAGTTTTGACCTCGGGTGGTGCGGGACGGACTTTGGACCAGGCGTCCAGAATGTTCTCCTGGTCTTTATTCCTAATTTTGGAATTTTTCTTGGGGGGGATGCAGTACCATTATCTTTTTGCAATTTTATACAGAAAACATTTAACATATATAACAACACACATACACACAAGGACAGCACAACATAGACGTCGACTCAAGATGGCTTCTTCTTCTTTTTCTGAAACGATAAGTAAAAGGGGGAGGGAAATGAAGCTGGACTGCAACGTAAGTTACTGGAATTTTCTCACAAAGTTTTTGCTGGTCCGTTCTGTTTTTCCATTTCTGGTTCCCTTCCTCCTTTACTCACGAAGTTTGTCTTGTTCCTCAAGTCACAATCACATCACACACACAACACTTACAGGGTAATATATTTAAAAATGCTTGAATGTTTGTGTCCCGGATTCCAGGTCACTCACATTTAGTTTCTGTTTTATTTTTTTTTTCTCTCGGTTTCTTGTTTTAATCTTCTATTATATTTGGCCTCCCGTCACCCGTCACACACACGCACACTACTACTTGAGCGTCTCTTGCTGCCGGATTCCTGCAGCAAGGCACCCACCAGGACACGGCTGGTTTTCAGCGGTCATACACTCGCTCACTATTACGCACTTTCACTGATCTTGATTTTGTGCACTATTGTTGATTTAGTTATTATTTTAATTTTTCTCTTTTTTTTAAATGGAGTTTTGTTATAGGTTTAGTTTGCTTACGTTATGTATTTCAGTTTCGGATTGTTCTAGTTAACGGATTGTTCCATCCCGCCTACTGATAGCGAAGTTCACGCTCGTCGAACCGGCCGCTCAAACGCGCCTCGCCCGCGAGGTCCGCGTCACGTTTCCCTCTATGCGGTATCAGCTCCCTAACCTGTTTTCTATTGGTCAGCCTCTGGTCTTCGCCGCGCCCGGCCTCGGTCGCCTCCGGATATAAATTTCCTTCTGTGATACTCTGTTACTTTTTGGGTTATCTCCTGGAGAACAATCGCCAGTTCTGGTGTTCTGTATTAGTATGGCAACCATCTTTCAAATGCAAGTTCAAGCATCAAAATCGGAACTATAGTTCGCTAAAGCCGAAATTAGCTGTATATACGTGAGTGCCGCTAACAGACTCGTTTGTGAGCGTCACTCGAAGAACTACCGTTCTTCATGATTAGATAGTTGCTGATGGGCAGTGGAGATGAAGTGAATTTAAGGTCTTTTAAAACAGCAAATGAATCAATGAAGGTTGAAGAAATGCTTTTAGAATCATGGTATGTAATTTCACCGGAAAAATAAAATAATTTTGTGTTTTCCCATATGTACGAGGAACAGTAGCGGCGCAAGAGCGGGAGGAGCGAGGCCACCGCCCCGGGCTTCAAATGTCGAGGGATCCCATCTGCTCAATAAAGGGACGGTATTCCAAAACTAAGCTCGAAAACTATCTTATGTTGTTGTAGAAATGTCCAATAGATACGAAACATTTTCGTTTGCAATTTTGAAACTGATAATCCGCTCCAAGTGCATGTCCGCTCAACTTTCCCCATTTTTTCACCATTTCCAGAATGCGGTTATGTATATTTTCTATCTGCAGCATAAATTGAGGCAAATAATTTTGTAATGTAACTATGGTAGGCAGAGCGGTTGTGAGGTATTTCAGCGCTCGAGGTATATGGAGAAAATGTCGCCGCCCCCTTTTTATTACTTTAATTTTAATATATTGTATAGCAATTGAAAAAAGAAACGTAATAATGCGCATACTACATAGCATATATATATATATATATATATATATATATATTAAATAAAATATTATAACAACTCCAATTGCCTGTGACTTGCATAAAATAACGAACTTTATTCAATCTGACATTTTTTTATTTCGGCGCTTAGTGCATTATTTATTCGACGCCTCCGATTTAGCGCCTCCTAGCTTTGGCGCTCAAAGCTGGTACCTCACCCTCACTAAGACACTGATGGTAAGATTTCTAGTTCGGCTACAGTGCATCATATCTTTAATGTAGTTGAGAGCTCTGTCCTAACGTTTTTGTAATATATTTACATCGAAAAACTACATTTCCAAAATTCACAGAGACGAACAAGAAAAAAAGCTAAGCATGCCTACCTACATTTAGCTGCCACTAGCTGCAACCTTCTAATGTAAAACTTCCCTAAACGCTTTGCGCGCGTAAATAATTGGCGATGATGCGTATAGAATCCACACCTTTTGTAAATGAAAGATAGCGGAGAATTGGAAGTACCGGTTAACGGTAGTAACGATATAGTGAAATGAGGATGGAGTGCACGAGTGATGGATTAGACTCATTACAGAACTGGGGTGGAAATGGGCGTACGCTTTGACTTTTAAGGTGCAAACGATCACATCCTTTCTTCCATGAGTTCTTACCTCCAAAAAGGGATAAAAATCTTTCAGAAGTGATGATTGCAATCCTGATTAGCCCTGAGCCCTTGTGAACGAACTGGAATTTTTTTCTACGATTTAGTCATGCGTAACGTGCCTGACATATTATCACAAAAGGTATAAATGATATATTTTCCTAGACGTTCGCGCACAGCATACCTGAAATATTACAGTAAATCACTAGAGTCTTTTCCAAATTACCCTTCGTAAATCTATGTCTATTGTCACGGAATAATGACTTATATTGAGAAAAGGAACGTTCTACGTCACACGGTGTTAACCTCGCGTATTTCAAAACGAGTATATCTCACTAATATTCATGCCGTCAACTTCACTTGTATTTTGACCTTCTAATACTTCAGATATTTTACATAGGCTTTTATAGTCAATGTTTTTCTCAAACACATCCTTAAATTGTTTCTTTACGACTTCAACTTTCGTAGCAGAAAAAACGTCCAGCTGCCTTTCAACGCTTTGTATTTCTTTAACCGAAGTACTCAATAAATCCCCTGTAGCTTCCAGGTTCTTAATAGAATCAGTTAAGAAACCAAAATTGGCAGATATGAAAGCCAGGTCACAATTGATGAAGCATCGTCTGAGTTTAGTTTAGTTACTACAGATACAAATGCTTCAAAATTATCTGCATAATATATTACTGCATTGAGCCAGGTACCCCAGCGCGTGATTATGGGTGTTGGAGAAAGCGAAAGATCTTGATTTATTTATCTGAAAAGGTCAATTCTAGTTCGCGATTTTACGAAAATAAATTCCCGTTCGACACTAACTTGTCCACTTTCGGAAAATATGTTCGGATTTCCTCATACAATCTATGCAGGGCGTGTACGACACATTTCACGTGAATCATATTAGGGTAACATACAGAAAGAGCTTCACCAGCTTTTTTCATATAAGGAACACCATCAGTTAGAAGAGAGCAAGACATTGTCATATTTCAAACCGTTCGGTTCACAAAATATGCAAAGATTCATTGAAGGAGCCTGGCCATTATTGCCACGTTATTTGTAACTGATAGCTCTTTGCAAGCTAGTAAGAAATATTGTTTGGAAATTATTTTGTCATTCTCTAAACGTTCACGCACACTCGACTTGACTTTAGGCATCATGCAAACAAAATACGACACTCGACGCTCAGCACTTGAATCCCAACTGACAATGAACAAGGCTCTGATAAGTCACAACTCGGTTTTGTATATATAAGTTGTTGACGCCAAATGTCTAGACTGAAACCCGATAAGTTCCTTGTTACGAAGGAAAAGGCAAGTCTGGCACAACAACCATCTCAGTTTTTACCACAGCGCTGATAAGCAGCATTGTATGACGAAGCTGTTTCTGCAGGTGGGAGAATTTGGTAGCTCTTGTAAATAGGTTGCATATTTATGTGGCCTATTAGTTTCCTGATGTTCGTTTCTTTAGACGAAAAAAAATATATTTTGAAGTTTAGAAGAGAATCGCGAAAATGTATTAAAAATATGTATTTATTACAAAGATGTCCAAAATATTTATTTAAATAGCTTTTTTCATAAAATGTGTGTTATTATGTGAAATAAAATTTATAATTTGCACTTGCCAACTCTCGATCAGGATAATAAACATTGTTTTGGGCTTCTATGGGATTGAAAAAAAATGTTTTTACATACAAATCCGGGCCCTACTCATACGTATACTGAAATAGCACATATTGCTCGCGTTACTTTGACGGTAACTAAGGAAGTACAACATATTGCTAAGAGAAATTAGGACCTATTCTTGTTTTATATCTTTAGCACATTAGAGTCAATATGCTTATTTATAATTTTCTTGAGTCCCCAACTAGTCCCCGGAATAAAATCTTCTGGAAGAAACACTGATTGGTTTGTCCTTGGGGAGACCTCATTAACACATTTAATTTACTTCACGATAGTCGAACTTATGAAGAAATCTCCTGTGATATAAGCAACCCGTTAAATAGCTGTTTTTCTAGAGGTTTCGTTAAGATGAAATATGGTATATCCCGTATACTACGTGAATGTAAACCATATAGCACACCTATAAGCTCCTCACCAGGATTCAAACAATATTTCCTCAGTGTTCAGACGGTATTAATTTCATAGTGTTTGGTCGTCCCACTGCGCGCCGGTCTCCACAAGTGAATATGTGCTCGTTAAGATCAGTAGAGCACCTCAACGCAGTAACGCAGTAACTATGTCGCCTCAGGACTCTTACTTGTGCGCTTGCCTGTAGTCGGATGATTGAAAAGCATGGCTCACCACAATCTCAATATTCATTAACATGCATAGGCTATAGCGAGTGAATGAGAACGTCTCCGTCTTTGCTAGTAAGTCCCCCGCGAGTTCTCCAGTTTTCCAAGGGGTTTGGAACAACGGGGAAGTGGGCTATTATGACCAATAGTAGCAGTCTGCGCTCCCTTTTCTGTTCGCGGAAGGACCTCAATCAAATTCACTTGCCCCGGGCCCCATATTGCCTTGCGCCGCCACTAAAGAGGAAAAAAACAGATGCGACGTGACTGCATTTGACTGTGAAGACTTGAATCAAATTTTATCAAACCCAAATGATTTCTCTGTTCCTAGAAAAATCAGTGCCTAATTCTGATTCTGGATCTTTGATTCGCATAATTATAATAATTAAAAACGATTCTATTTTATTAATATCATAATAGTCGCGAATTTCACAGTACCGTCTAACAGCCACTTTGGACGAAAATAACTTTTCTGCAAGTTTCGACTTGCAAGTTCTGTCAAGGCAGCTAGCCTTGGAGCAGTTCTTTATTTCTTCAAAAGATAGCGGTGTAATACCGAGAAGAGTAAGGTTAGCTTTTCATGAACGCGCTTCGCTTGCGATTTGGATGAGTAGCCAATTGAAGTACGTATTCAAGTATTTCTATTGGTTACTCATCGCAATCGCAAGCAAAGCACGCGTCTACTGCGTTCATGCAAAGCCGGCCTAATACAGCGCAGGCTGAATTTCAATACAAATTTACACTTTTCTTCCTCTTGTAAAATTTATATTTTGTGACTTAAGCCGGCTTTCCTTGCAGGTGCTTGCCACATGCTTTGCTTGCGATTTTTATGAGTAGCCAAAAGAAACTTGTGTTACACGTAGAATACGTACTTAGAACACGTGTTTCAATTGGCTACGCACCAAAATCGCAAGCAACGCACGCTTGTGTGAAAAGCTAGTCTTAGATGATATTGTAGTTGGTTTTATTGAACGGGAGTGCTTTTAGGGGTGTACTTATTGATGATGTATGGACATTCATTCTGTATGTTACCAGTTCTGGAGTAAATGCTGTGTTTCGTTGTGAACCCAATAGAGAGAAAACCTGTAATGGGTATTGCTTAGGACAGGAATAGAAGCATTCAAGTTTTATTTTGTGAAATTTCTTGAGTTAATTATGCTGTATGAATTATTAGGACCAACAAAATCAGAGTTTTAACCATAGATGGCAGTGCGATTTGCTAGCGGGAATTTTGACTATTGTAACATATAAAGAACATTTGTTTATTGATATTTCACAGCTTTAAGATGTTAAATATTGTTTTAAAGTATGTCGTTTTGTCTACAAATGGATATAAGTAAACTTTATGTTATGTTTTAAGTTTGAAATATTATGTACACAATGTATATGAACAGCAAAAGTCATAGACTAGACGAGATTGGGTTTTGACAAGGAACAAAACAGTTAAAATATTTAGAGAAATCGTATACGTCTTCTTTTACTCTTGACTTCGCTTGCGCGGCATTTCTGTAGTATCGCAATAACCAAGTGTCGTCCCGCCCAGTGCGGAGATAGACCTGGATACTCTTACTTTTGGATGTCGGCAGATGACAAACTAGAGATACTACAACAACGTAATGGATGTGGTGTCAACTGAGCTAGTCGGCAACTTACGAGCTACTTGTGTTAAGCTTGACGGCGAATTAAAAGGAGTCAAGACTATTACTACCCTGATGACCATTACAAGTATAAACCGCATTCCCATTACAAACCATAGCTGAAATTGAGTCTTGACCGAATGATCTATATCAGCTCTGGTTGGAACTTGAAATCAAATTCTGTTCTTTATTGAAAGTATTATCAAGGTAAAATCAATATCTTTGTGAGGAGGCATTATATAGGATGTTCAAAAATTATAGTCTTAAAATAAAAGGATCAACAACTCAAACGAAACAAGAAGCTAGAGACACTCAAATATGTCGATGTGTCGTCACAAATGACGTCATATTTCGACACAAAATGACATAAGATGTGTAAGTTGAGCAAACAACAATCAAAGTAGTACCTAATACATCTAGTTTAGTGAAGTTTATGATTGTAGAATACAGATTGAGGAGAAATCTCTAGGCTTATCTATTGCGCAATGTTGAAAACATTGACAATGAAGTTCTTACAAGAGGAGGCCCCTCCATAGTGCACAATCTCGATTATAAGCAATCAAAAGAGAGGCATTACTGTAAAACTTGTCGAAATATGACGTCACTTGCTACGGTGCTGCACAACACCTGAGCGTCTGCAGTGTTACAATTACGCCAGTATCGAAATTTCTTCAAACGAAATCTTTTTTTTTTTTTTTTGGTTTCGGTCTTAAAATTTTACATTTTAATTTGACCATCGTTTTTTCTTCTAAACACCCTGTAGAAACCGTTCCAAAAAAAAAAGTCAGAAAAAAATATGATGTTGGCAAAGAATGTCTTTACAAAGGAGAATGATATAGACGGCATACTAATATTTCAAACGCCCTCTAGAGCTAGACGAAGACCAAACTCGTTGCATATATTCATTATGTATTCTGGATGTATTGGAGTACCGAACATCCCACATTTTTATGTTACGTGATTCCATGTTTGAATTTATTATTACTGATCACTTTGTTCAAGAATTCAGCCTCGCACATACTCACACATGTGAAGAGGTGCATATTCTTTTTTTTTATTATTTTTTGTTCATATTTCACAAATGATGTTCATTCGTTTTCGTCACATATTTCGTTTCATCTTTCCAACTGTGAATGTCCTTTCAATCAAACATTCTCTGTGTCCTCTCATATTCTATCTCCTACGCTGTCTGTTTTCTTTCTCCCTTCATTTCTCACTCCACAGGTACGACGGCAATTCAGCTAAAAAACAGTAAGTGAAAAGGTTACCCCAGAAAAAAATCGAAAGAGAAAGAAAATATATGGGCTATGTAATTATTCAGTGCTTTTGTCTGAAGTGGAAAGAGCCTTTCCACGTACTAGAGAGACAATGGTCGTTTCTGTTTCTTTTCTCCTTTGGTTCATTCAATTCATTCATTTTTTTTTCCTTTTATTTCACCCTCTTCATACATGCGTATTTCTCTGGCTTTTCATCTCTAAGTGCAATAGTCGCATTTTCGTTGCTTTTCTGTTCCTTTGCGTTAGTTTTCTTTTTAAAATGTTGTATTTAAAAATATGTGATGACTTATGAGGGTACAAAAAATGTCCTTCAACAATGTCTCTTTCCCCTCTCCGCCTCTTCCCTCCCGGTTTTCCCATTTTGCCTCTCTCTTCTCTTCTTTCTCAATATTTCTTTCCCTCACCCTTCGTCCCGCCAAACTAATTGCTTCACTTGTTATGTCCAAAGACAATGATTTGTTCTGTGTTTATATTCCTCGCAGCATATGTGCTCATACATATGTCCAACACTGATATGTTTACAAACAACAAGTACAAATAAAATCAAGACTGTTTTTTTTTTTCGTTAAATTTTCCACGCACGTATGAATTTATTTAAAACCTCATTTTTTTTAAGAAGTATCTTCTGCTGGTGAGTGGTAAAGCTCTCTGCTTTGTTAGCAAGGGAACCCGAGGTTCGATTCCTGATGGAGATACAAGTGGTTCAACTGTGGTAGGTTCCGTCCTGAGGATATTATCTGCATTCGATGAAAGGCAATGGCAAACCACCATTGGTTCGCCTTTCCAAGGGACCTTCGAGTCAGGGCCTGCTTTCGGGCAGAACACCCATCATCATTTAAGGAAGAAAAATCTTCTCATAATGGTCCTAGCAGATTTGCCCGTTCGTTGGTGTAGAGTGAATAAAATATGCTGACAACAGTAACAGTAGCACTATCACTACTACTGCTAAAACAACAATAAGAACACATACTACTAATATTATTATTTGTAGTAGCAGTTAGCCATGCCTTGCGTATTACAGTTTCTTTAAAATCTTAATTGAATTAAGTTATTATTTCTGGTTCGCAAGGATCAGTATCTGAGTATAAAAATATTTTTAAACTATTTTTTTTGTTTCATTGTTGATTAAAATTAAAAATTAAAACATTTTTTTTCATGTTATAAACAATATATTGACTGTTTTTGATGGCACATAATCTCGACTCCTGCTAACTGTATTGTCAAATTGATATCCTTAAAAACCAGGGTTTGTAGATCATTTTTTTTTACCAGTGTAAAACAATAAAGTTTAAAATGGCTGATTTTTCTCTTTCATTGGAGGCTAGAGGACAACTAAGATAAGATTGATAACGGAACTTTGACAAACATAATAATTTCGTGTGTGTGTATGGGGGGGGGGCGTGCAGCGACGAACACCATCATTATTGTTGTCCCTTCGTACATAACTGATTTCAGGTAATTTAAAGTTACATTAATTTGCATTAAAAATAGTAATAAATTAGTGCTTATATTAGAAAAATTATTTATTCCTATTTTTGTACTTGTACACACCAATAATTTTTAGTCAATGATACATATACGGCCAGTCATCTATACCCTTGCCAATCGTCAACAGGTACTTTGTGTTCAGGCACTCTATATGCATATAGGTGAAATTTATGCTACATTTTTGTATATGAGGAAAACTAAAGTGTATTTTCCTAACCTGTCTTTTCGGGTCCGCAATGGGTAGGTACTGACTGAGGTTTTCCGCCCTGACTGCCCTGACTGAGGTTTTCCAGAGTATCTTTCAGATTCATCACTCGAACGTCACGATTTTAACATAAATAAGACATTGGCCGCTACCTTCCTATCTATCCTGGTCTAATCCAAAAATGCCTAAAAACCTAAAAAAAAATATATCCTAACCTGTCTTTGATGACAATAGAAAGAAGCCTTATCCCCCCCCTAACTTCACCTTACATCTTCAGGAGATAAGATCAGTAGAGCGTTGACTTAGTATTCGGGAGGTCGTGGGTTCAATCTCAGCGGCCTACCATCCTGACTGAGGTTTGTCCAGTTTTTTTTCCTCAATTACACCAGAAAAATGTTGGGATGGTGCTTTCAAGTTATTCCCTGACCAACATCTTCCCGTATCCTTCCCCTAGGGTTGTCACCTTTTGATGAATAAATTACGTGACACTCAGCAAAAAATACGGGATAATGCCCTCAAATACAGGACAAATTTGAAATAGCCTAAATTAAAAGTACCTAGTTAGACCGAGAGCTTAAACCGGGTCACACTTGGCGACCCGACCTGACTCGAACATCGGTGACCCATTCACCCGGAGATCCAGTCCTAAACTTGACCCGGTGACCCGATTGACCTGGTCTGGGAACTATAATGAACAAGAAATTTTCTGCGCCGTATTTTTCGTGTTCTGAGGATAACATGTCCCTCAAGTCTCGGTCACTCCTGAAAGAAACATTGTTCAACTCATGGAAATAATGAAAAACTCTGCTCTGCCCTCCGGGGTCACCGGGACAGACATGATCCAAAGCATACCTGACACGTTGACACGTTTCATCTCTGACTAGACCATGTACACTTTATCATCAGACTAGACTATATGTTAGACCATATGACTACACGCACATTTTAAAACCTCCTGCTCAGACTCCAAAAAACACTGGCAGCAATTCTCTAATCACAATTAACGTTAGTATCGGTTATCAACAAGAGTAAACTAAAAGGCAAGAGTAATATACGCCGCCATGTTGGGGCATGTGAATGTGGACAGAGCATGCTCTCCAGTCTGCATGTTATTAAGCAAATGGAAAAGAGTCCATCAGGGTGTACTGGTTAAAATTACTGATATGTTGAAAATGTGTGTGAATTTAGTATTCATAATACGGGACAACCGCTGCTTGTAATTTGTATCTAAAATACGGGACAGGTGGCAACCCTTCCCTATTCTGGCCTCAGCCTTAGATACCTAAAGACCATAAATAAAATTCAAATTCAGGAGCTAAATATTCCCGGAGAAAATGAGTTTGTTGTGTCGCTCTTGTCCATTCCTAAAGATTTTGTAACTTTGTTAAGTTGCTAGCTTTTTAGGAGCGACGTATTAACGGGTAGACAGATATACCGACTGATAGATACACTGCAGGATTCAATTCTGTAAATCTATATTTCCTTTTTCTACATAAAGAAAAGTGGCAAACAGATGATTCGATAAATTTTAAATAGCGAGGAGAAAATGGCTTATGAGAGTGACCAGTAAAAATAAAAATGGGTTCATATTGATGATGTCACATTGAAGACGGATGAGAGTGACTAGGGTGAGGGGGAAGAGAGAAGGGAATAGGCTTGGGCACTGGATATCGTGGGCCTAGGGCGCCTAGACACATAAATCCGACCCTGCGTCAGGTAACTGCTAAAACCTTGAGGTGACCAAGAAGTACTTTCATACCAATGAATTATTAAAATCGGTTCAATGGTTTTTGCGTTTATTAAAGACGCACTATTTTTTTTTCACTTTCAATTTTACGGTATAATGTTTATGTTTTTAGTGAGGGTGGTACCATAGAGTAAATATCTAGGCCATTAGTAGGCCATGGTGGCCTGTCTTTCCTGAATGTGATAGTCAAGCTTCTCTGCTACTCGAGTCAACTCAGGATCTGCCAAAAAAGAATCTGGTTCTTGCTGCTTCATTTAGAGAAATTCCAGTGAGACCACCTTTCTGTTTACATGTTCCAAAGCCTCATCTGTCCCAAGGCATGTAAAAGGAGTACAGCTTTTGTTTACCATCCAATTACCACTCTTTAATTCATCCCATGTTAATTTATCAGTTTTCTTTAAGTAATCAATTTCACACAAGAACAGTGACATCAATTTTGTCGATCCATACAGAAGAAATAACTTTAGGAAGTTCTTTTGTGATGCAAGTGCTAAAATCCAGTTTCCAGATCTTACTGCTTTCACAAAGTGTAACATCGTTTGAACTATACCCATATATACGCACATTTGGCACAATGTTTCTCTATTTTCTGAAGAGGCTTTGAGCTTTTCTGGAATTTTCTTTTCTTTTACAATTGCGATAAAATTGTAATGTTTCAGTTTATTGTCTCTCTCTCTGAGGAAACCATCAATTCATTGACAGATCCATTAGCTTCTTCAAGCCTACCAGGATATTCATTTTCAAACTCATTCAGAAACAATATTGATAGTGCCGACATTGTGTTAAGATGTGCTTCTATTCCACGGGGAATATGTTTTCCTTCAAGGATCTGTCTTGTGGTTGCAGGTCGATATATATCACTTTTCACTCAAAGGTCTAGAATTCCACTGCCGTCAATGTATGCCCCTATGGTTCGCAGGGAGCAATAATTATATGTAGTTCTCCAGGTTTTAAAAGTCAGTTTCCATTACCAACATCATTAGCCACTTCAAGCTGCTTAAGTAACTTTTATAAAACCGTGTCAACAGTTACCACAACTTTCATATTTTCGTCATCGTTCACAAATTTGGTAAGCATTTCAAAATGTTTCATGAATGTTAGTTGTACTGACCGGTCTGTTGGTGCTACTGGAATTAATGGAAAGGAAGAGACCTTTGTAATTGGTTTTGTCTCTCCTATGCTGAACATGAACCCCGCCCAAGTAGGGGAAGGCACTGAATTTGAAATATCTGTATTTAAGATACAGGCTTTGCGTATCAGTAGCCAAGCTAAATCAGTAAGCTCCGATTCATCGATAGATAAATGGTCGTCGCTATCTGCAATGTCACCAGTGATTTTTGGTTGTGGATTACTTGTAATCCAGTTTGTAGGCTTAGTTAGAACATGGCACAATATCAGAAATGGCTTCCTTTGCATGTTTCAAAGATTTGTCATTACAGGGTCTTAGTACAAGCGACCAAACACTATCATTTTCTTGTTGTCTTTCATGTACAACCACCATTGTTCCACGCAAAGTACTTTTTCCATCGACGGTATCTTCCAGGAAATCACTGTTATCAGCAGCACAGTGAATGAAACGTTTTGGAACAATATCTGGAGGAGCATAAACACCTGAATTTTCAGCTATCTTTTTTAGCACAGCTGCAGCAATTTGTGTTTCTAGTCTTAAAATTTGTGGATAATCTATCGAAACACCCAATTTGTGAAACATTCCTACAAGGAACTTGCTTCTGGTTGAACTTTGAAGAGCTAATCCAACTGCAACATGAAAAGGAGTTTCACGCTTGTGATAAAATTTTGAAGTATCTTTTCTCTTTACTTGCCTCTCCGTTAACCAAGATGATAAAAGGGGTTGTAATAACACCAAAGCTTTTCTCTCTACTTCATCATTTTTTTTTCTTTACTTGCATCACATATTGTCTGTTTTCCTCTTATGCACCAACAGAAGAACATCAGTATTTCTTCTGGGATGATTTGTGTAAGATCATCTTCTGGAATGGTCCCTTTATAATTCCACTTTGGTGCTTTGGATACAGCTGATCGAAGAATATTTGAAGCTTTGTACAATGTTCTTAACTGATTGGTGGTAAAGTCACATTCCTTTTCAGCGTTTGTTAGAAGTTTATCTCTTGTACACTTAAAGGATATCCTTTCAAGTTCATTTAGTCGTTCTGAACGTGTAAATTCAAGCTCCTCTTCAGAAAGTTCTATTTCAATAAGTTGTTTTAACTCCTTTTTATTCATTAAAGATTCTTCTTCAACACCATTGGATAAGCCAATTGCTTTGTAACATTGCTTTAAGGTTCCCATACTATATAATTTATATATCCACTTGATAAACCTTCGTGAAGTAAAGATAGGAACTCAATTTTTGTTGCAAAATGGGCAACGTTTTCTGCAAAATCCTTATTTATTCCCTTTTCTTGTTCACTCTTGTTTCTTAACACTTTAGTCACATTTAACAGCCAGCATTTTAGGTGGTACGTGGCATCAATGGCATGAGTATCTGTTGAGTTGGAATCTTCAGTAAGTCTAATCCTAAGTTTTTCATTTCCTGAGAAATCCACTGCAGTTTTCAAATTCATTCCTGCGTTATCTGTGGCAACCCTTCTAAGTTTATCTTTCCTAGATCCATCTTCATCACAAAAAAAAAGCACTTTGACTTGTCATACACTTGAACTTGAGAACGAGTCACAGGTAGGCGTTGTTCACTAGATGTACTTGGCTCACTCTGATGTTCTTGTCTTTTCTTTTCCAAGAATACTTTTTCCATTCTGTCACACGCATTTTTATGAGTTACTAACTGATAGCATGACCTGTGCCGTTTAGATTTTCTTTCTTTTATTGTGATGACTGAAAAATCTCCTTCCCATGTTTCGATTATTATTTTACATTTTTTGATCACCCCAAACAGCACGTCTAAGCACACATTCAACACGTTTCCTATAACTATCATCACTTGGATTTAATATCAGAGTTTCAGAAGTTTTCTTCATGCACAAAAAACATAGATCAGTAGATAAGCATCTTTTCTTTGCTTGTGATACACCCTCTACTGTAACAATGGGTTTTAGTGTATCCATACTTCTCCTGGTGAAATTAATCCCTACAGGATGTTCCTATGATCACCTACCAATTTTTCAAATCTGAAGACAGAAAATATATTAGTTATTCATCACTAAATTGTATTAATAAATATTTTTAAATATTATTAATATAGTAGTAATTAATACATATAATGAAATGATGGGATCACTTCTATTTCCTTTTCCTTCAAGTATTGCTATTGTCACTACAAATTATGTAATTAATCATTCTACTGTCACAACCTGATGTCAGTTTACCCAAATCACCATACCATTACAGCTATTGTTGATATTATTATTATTATTATTGATGTTGTTGTTGTTATTGTTATTTCATCGGTACAATACAAACTGAAAAAGTCCATAATCGGTACTACCTTGAATCGTCCCTAATGATGCTTCTCCAGTGCAAGAAATGACATTCCTAACACTGCCTCTAATTATTCCAGCATCATAAATGATACATCGTTGGAACGCTAATACAACATGGATTCCCATTTTTTTATGCCAATTTGTATCCTTCTATAACTTTTGGGGGTTATAGCCCCACCTTTAAATGCGGAAAGTACAAAAACAGGGGGGAGGAATACAAATTTACCCTCCCCCTTCCCTCTCAAAACCCCTGACATGAGCAGAATACATATAACTGGAAAGCTATATTTTTCAGAAATACATCGACATAAAATTGATCTTCCTAGCTTAATTAGGTAGTGAGATATAAAGGTTGGACGCAGGGGCGACGGAAGGTTACTTTCCGCCATTTTGTTTTTATTGAATATCTGCTCTCTGCACAGGATGACAGGTTATCACCATGTAAATTCTTATTCTGTACATAAATACGAAGAGATTGAGCCATCGCTCACACTTGTTTCATAATATATCCCACGGGACACAATTTGTTCCCAGTATACCACCTTCACTTATTTAAGGTCAAACTCCTTTGTGTTTCAAACGTGTCTCTGATGTGCGAGTTGTTTGGTTTGTCTTGTTGTAATGAAGGGGACCAGCGTCGATTCATGGTAGATCATAGTGATTCTGAATTCACTTTAAACTTAAGAACGTTCGTTCCATCTTATAGAAGGCAATGGCCCAGAATTGGTTCACCTTGAAGTCTGCCACCCTGCCTCCAAGTTTTCTACTTTTGCTTTGAAGGCGGTCTTTAGATTAGCAGGCGGTCCTGATGAATTGAAAAAACGAGCGGGCATCAAGTAACACATATGTATGCGTGTGTGTGTGTCTGTGGTTGTTTGAATACATTTTAACTTGCTAGCATGAAGAAGCTAGTTTTCGCTAGAGTTACACGAAGTTCTTTAATCTAGCGAGAGCGTTCAGGTAAAGCTTTGCGGGAAAGAACGTTTATCTCTCCCAGAGGGCGGCTTGAGAATGTAACAGAGCTGAGGAATATGAATAAGTCTAGAATTAAAGAGTAAAGCACCGAAGTACGGTGACCACTAAAAAGGGGAAAACTTTCTGTGCTGAATATTGACCTCATCTGAGGAACTACCTCGCGTTTCTAAACTAAGGTCACAAAGACGAGCCGACCAAGAAGTTTTGCAATGGTGGTCCTGTGTGCGTGGGTTGATTCTATGAAGGAGCAAATAGGTGGTATGGAATCTTTCAAGCTTTAAACATCGTTGGCAACTTCTTCAAAGAGTTTTGGGCACATCATTGGATCAGAGCTACTTGTAAGAAGAAAATTTTGCCCATCTCTGTGGTCCAGCGTTGCATCCCATCTCGTCTAAGTTCTTCAACTTCTTTCTCTGCTTTCGCTCTCTTCAAAGGCGTGCAACATAATTCCCACACCCTAACACTTTTTTTTATATACGAAACCCGAGGAAGATTGCCCCGGAAGAGCGTGCGATCAAACATCTTCATAGAATCCTTGAACGACAAATAGCCACTCAGTGATCTCTTTTCGCCTTTTGCACCCTACTTTAACCCCCAGGAGACCTTTTCTCCCTCCACACCCTTCACACACACGCTGTTCAGTACCTCCCTACTAGATTTTTTTGCCGCGTAACGAAAAAAAGTAAATGGGTAGTGATCGGAAGATATCGATCTTTTAACATGTTTGGCGGTAAAAGGCGCACAAGGGAGGGAAATTTCATCGTCGCTTTCCGTGTGATGGATATTTTCTTCTTCTTCTTCTATTCCCAATGATGCTGGTTGTGCAAGGGTCTAAATATTCGAGCGTTCTTCCCCTTAAGTGCTGACGCATGTCAAACTCTGGCATTTCGTGGAGACGTTTGCTTACGCAAGCCTTTTGAAAAGTCGACACATCTTTCAAATTACATGTAACCCATGCATTATTACCTTCCTTACTTGCAGGGACTTCTTTCTGACGCACATCATCCACTTTTTGACTACGATTTTCCTTAACCTTGGCTAGTATCCGGTGAAGGGTTACGCCACATTTTCGGGAGTAAAGATTATAAAATGTCTCTGGTGGTCTAATAGCAAACGTAACTAGACATTGGATTAGCGCTGAGAAGACAGTGGAGATTTACACTCTACTTCTATGAGCCATTCTGACTGAGGCTATACAATTCTTTCTCAGTTCCACCAGAGAATGTCGTTACGGTACACCGAAGAGAAGCTCAGGCGTTCAATCTATTACCGAAGATATAATCGCCCAGGGACGTCATCTCTCATAGTTGTGACCCTGTAGCTGCATGCATAATCCATTAGACTTAAAACAACTGACAGGAGAAGGTGAATAAAATCTAAATATTCCTTTGATAAAAGTCTTGTAAAGTCATTAATAGTGTAATGGTTTATGGCTAGTTTGAAAGCTTATAGACCGTAAATTGAAACGTTTACATAAAATGTGTGTTACTCCAGTGCTTATGTACAAATGAAAGAAAAAGATGAAATAGCGACATTCGAAAAATTCTACTTCCAACAATTTTACGTCTATTGGCAATACTGCTTATAGCAGAGCCATAAAAGTGAAATTAAATCACTTGGTATACATTTTTATTCAAAATATATAAATAAAATCAATGTAAAAAAAAACAACCTTTTAAGTATACTTGCCTTTTATTTTCCTAATTACTTATCTTTTAATTTCCTTCCTAATTTTTCACGCCCTGCTCCTACGCACACAGTCTATATAAATTAAAATGAGGATGAGTTTGTGTAATCTCTTCATCTAGAAATAATCGGACAAATCCGGGTCATTTTTTCGAACAATGGCAGACTTTGTTCCGTATCAGAGTTGTATCATTTCACTTTGTAACCCCAAGCACTATAGATATCAGTATTGCTAACCTATTTTTAAAATCCTATTTAAAGAAAAAATACTTCCATACCGTCTGACATATCCGCACCATACGCGACATAAACATTACTAGATCCAATAGAAAAATAAATACTACGAGTGTCCACGTCACTCGAGCACCCTGTTGTCACTGTTACCACTATTTTAAATTTTTTTTTTTTCAAATTATTTCCATATTATTGCTACTTCGAACATGTATATTAACTGACCATACATCACGGGATACCTACCGAATACTTTTGACCCCACACCAGCGGGTGGGCATATGATCTATAAAATTGAACAGATTCCATTAAATAAATGCCATTAATAATATTGTATAAATCGGATTGATAACCTGTTGCAGCCGGATTTAATTTTTTTTTTTATTTCTTCAAGGCCTCCCTTGGTTTTTATAGCTAACCTTGAAGCTGCCTAGCCCGTGTAAGAACTTGTAATGCAATTTTAAAAAGCAAATACGCTAAAAAAAAAAATCTTATAAGTAATCCTATCGATCGTTCACACCGGTTTTTTCGACCAAGATACTTGGTTAGAGCAGTAGGGTGCATTAGGAAAATCTTCAGAAAGCATGATTAAAAGTGCAATAGTTCATAAAGACGGGCACAGTGACCAAAATTTTGATTCCTAAGAATAAATACTTATAAAGTGATCTAAGTCTCAAAACACACGTTTATTTGTAAACCGCTTCTAAAAAATGGAAACCAATATACATTAATAAACATAGGATACAATGATCACCTGTTAGAGAATAAGTTTGCTATGGACACCAACTTGAAATCGACCATCTTGAATCTTGGTCGATCTTTTAAATAAGAACGGGATCATGTAATTAATCAATCTGGGCTAAAAGTAAATTGGGGAAGTCAGTTTTATCACAAATGAATTTTTGAGAGAGATAATGAGATATTATATGAATATGCGAAGTCGATTGAAAAATCTCAAAAATACTCGGCACTTCTTGAAACAGTACATGAAATGAAGACCCAATGGGTCAACTAATGAGTACTGGATAGAAAGTACTAGCTGTACTAGATGTTAGTGTAGTGTCTCTGCCGGGCCGCTGGAGGAAGCCCGCCAGCGGTAAGCCAAAGGAGAACAGTTGTAAATGCTGGCTGAACGACTATTGTCGCCAAAATACCGCCTTGGCGGCAGAGATGCAGCATTAGTCCAATTTCTGCAGCGAGTCACCGCCGAATCCTAGTTGGTGTGCCGCGGTCGGCCTGCCGACGTTTTACTCAAGGGGGAGGCGTGTACCGAGGGGAAGGCACGGAAAATATACCTACTTGTACAGCCATGATACACAAGTACGGAATCTGAAACATGTCGATATTGTACGAAAATAAAGGATATTTATCAGAATTTCTATTCCCTCCCCTATTTCATTGTTACTACAATGTTCGTATTGTTGTCACACAAACAGATACCTTGATGACAGAAACAATAATAAATTATGAAAATGGTGATTAGACAAACGTACGACTACGGCTTATCTTACTCTAAAATAGGCTCTACCTGCAATAATAGACACTTAATTTTGAGCTGAACGTTCATTTTAAAGCAAATAGTGTAACAATTTTTTTTTTCTATTAGAAAATGGTAGCACAGCGAGGTACATTGTATATATTGTATTATAGACTTAGGAACTCATTTCTGGCTTTTAAAAAATACCAACTGAAAGACAAGAGACGATATTATACTTCCCTCTAAACCAATTAAAACTACATCTTCTTAATAAAATTTTAGAATGTGTTCAATATGAGGAAAATTAAGAAAATCATTCGTATTTAAGAATTCTCTAGAACGTGGCTTAAAAGGAAGTTAGTTATATTTATGGATGCTGTCGGAGAATTTTATGTGCCGATAATTCTCTTCTCGTGCTGTGTAAAGACTGTCTCTCTTTCTTTTTTTTTTTTACACCGGTGAAGAAATGGATTAGAGTGTTGGGTCTTTCTAGATTCAATTCATGTGACATCGTTTCACTACTGCAGCCATAAAAGAAGGAGGGTAAGATAAATGCTTTCTCTTCAACACTCGAGTTTCTAACACAACACACAAGACAAATCTTCCTTGACACTTCATGTCTTCATCAACCGCTTTGATTCTACGACTGAAGATCTCTTTTTTTTACTCCTGGTAGATTTATTTGCTTTGCTGCCTTGCATTTGCGCATTTAATAATATAAAAACAAAATAAATAAATACAGTTAAAAAAAACACTATTTGCTAAAATTGAAAAAAAAAAGTTCTTATCTGTGCGCCGAGAAATAATTTTCTTAAAAATGAGATATGAACATTCTCATTTAATTGAAAATGAGAACATGCGTGTTTGGAGATAAGATTACTGATCTTATTTACAAACAGGCATGCTATCGTTTAAAATTTAATGAAAATACTGATATTTCATTTCTAAGAAAAAAGTTTTCTTGGTGCACAGACAAGATCTTTTTTTCTCAATTTTAAGAAACCGTTGTCTTTCTTTGCTGTCTAGGTATGCAAAGTTTTCATCTATCGCTTCCTTCATAACAAAACACTCTGTACTAATTATTAAACTAAATTATTAAACTCAGGGTAGGGCTTTCCGGAGACTACTAATGTTATGCACTAGTTCAACACACACAGTCTAGTGCTGAGTGTAATCCATCGTTTCTTTGTTTGTTGTTTATGAAGTGCAAATAGAAAGAATAAAGATGGTTTTTACAAGGAATCGAACCAGTCATCTTTGGTGATCTTATTCGATGGCTTTAGTCATTGTTCCATAATGCCAGCCTCATACAGAGGCCCCTGTCTATTGCGAAGTCAGAGTTGCAAAAGTTAACCCTCTTAATAACATTTTAACATTTAGCGTATACTTAAATGATATATTTTTTAAATGAAATATTACGTTTTTTTAAAATAAATGATCCTGACTCGAATTTAGAGTGTATGTAAAGTGAGTAATAATTATTAATAAATATATTTTTAAATACTTTCTTATATAATAACGGAATTATGATACAAAATTAATACTAATATGGCCGATTCTACAGTGATATTAATAAAGCAATATCAATTATTAAAATAAATTATTAATAATTTGTTAATAGTTTTCAACATAAAAATATTTTTCTTTCCGACGTTGAAAATAACAATTTGTTAACTCAATGAGTTTGAATTAAGTTCGTGAAAATTTCATCGGCACACTTTAGAGGACAGATATGAGGAAGATAGCGCCCAGGAATTTAGTTAAAGTACCATTTATTTATTCATTTATTTATTTATTCATTTACTCGCCTATCACAGAGCAATTGCTCCAATGAAGATAGGTGTTACCCAGTACAATCAATGTTTTAAACAATATACATTTTACAATTTTGGGGTATAATATATATGATGAAAACATAAGCAACTTTGCCTAGAATACAATACAATACAATTTTACACAATATACTCACACCGACTCGCACACACGCACTCACACACACGCCCAGACATAACTGGACTATATATATTTCGTGAAAAAAGAAGAAAAAAAAGAGTATTAGAAAAGAGACAAGTTGTTCATAGAAGAATATATAAATATAGTATACATTTAACATAGATTATAAACTCACGATATTCTAGGAATTAAATGAATAATAAAGAATAAAAACGGTATTAAACACACATAATTAAGTTTCAAAACAAAGGATACACATGGAAACTTCACCATTGTAATTGTTAACCTAATACTCATTTCATATTTCTACTACTGTTTTCTAAATAAAATAAAACTGTTTTCTTAAAATCTTCTATTTTCATACCAAAATCTAGGTTGTAATTTATTTTTATAATTTCGTTATGTTCATAACACATTCTTATCATAGGAGAATTTTTATGTAAAATTGTTTTAAACTTTGGTATATAGAAAGGAAGTCTAACTCTTAAAATAGCCCGTTTAGTGTTGAAGTTCAAGGCTCTAAGTAGCTGACAACAATCTATTTTGGAATTTATTAATTTATATAAGAAAATTTGACCTTGAGTAAACCTTCTATTCTCCAAGCTAGATATTTTAAATTCATTTAATAAATACTTATAAGAGATTCGTTCTCTGTATGCAGATCTTCTATATCTCTTATAGTATAAATATTTTAAAAATTTACCTTGTATTTTCTCAATTTTATTAATATACGTTTGGTATCCTGGAAACCAGACAATATTGTTATATTCAATCTTACTTCTAACTAATGTATTAAACAATGTTACGGTTGCTTCTACACTTTTAAACTCCTTTGTGTTTCTTATTACAAATCCTAATAATTTATAACCTTCATTTAAAATATAATTACAATGGGGTATAGATGACAACTCATTGTCCATGACTATACCCAAATCTTTAATTTTATTTTTCCTTTCAATACTGGTACCATTTATTGAATAATTAAAGTGGACCGTGACTTTTTTTCTAGAATAAGTAATCGTACAACACTTGTTTAAATTAAAATATAACTTATTCTCTTTACTCCAATCATAGCAGCTATCTATGTCCATTTGTAGCAATACTTTGTCTTGTTCAGTAATTATTTCTTTATATAACTTCAAATCATCCGCGAACAACATACATTGTGCAGATTTAACTCTCTTTGGCAAATCATTAATAAGTATTAAGAAAAGTAACGGTCCCAATTTTGAGCCTTGTGGTACTCCAGATTTAACCTTATAAATATATGAATTTTCGCATTTATATGTCACAAATTGTTCCCTGTTATTTAAATATGATAATATCAATTTCAATAAATCGTTAGATATTCCAAATGTAGCTAATTTTTTCATTAAGATACCATGGTCAAGCTTATCAAATGCTTTTGCAAAATCAAAATGTATTGCATCAACAGTTTCACCAGAATTTAGAGCATCAGATATATATTGTGTATAGCAAACCAAATTAGTCGATGTAGATCTCCCGGAAATAAATCCATGTTGACTTACAGACAAATAAGGTTTCACATGATGATACAGCTTTCCATAGATTATATGTTCAAATACCTTTGCTGGCGAACTAATTAAGGAGATAGGTCTATAATTTTCTACGTCGTTTTGATTCCCTGATTTAAATATTGGGCAGACCTTACTTCGCTTCCACTTGTCTGGAAATATTTGTGTTTTTAGGATTAAATTAAAAATTTTACAAAGAGGCTTAACCAATATTTCCGCGCATGCCTTATATATATAGGCTGGAATCATATCAGGTCCACTCGATTTTTTTGGTTTAACTTCCTTAAGGGCCTTAATGCATTCTTGTTCATTAATACTATTAATAACCAGGCAGTCCGGAATCAATGTATGTGGTAAGTTGTTTGTTGAATCAACAAGACTACTATCATCGTATACCGAACTAAAATAGTCTGCAAATGCGTTTGCTATTTCCGAATTTGTTGTTAATGTTTGGGCATTATATTTCATGGCATTACTAAAATTCTGTTTGTTCCTTTTCATTTTCATATACAACCAAAAACCTTTAGTATTTTCCCTTAGATCACTTTCAATATTTCTAATGTAATTTTCATAGGCTTGTTTAATTAATTTTTTGACATTACGACGTAACTCTTTAAACATGTTCATATTATAGGCGGATTTATGCTTCCTTTTCCTATGATACTCCTTAAGTTTTAACATATTAATTATTTCTACTGTAAACCATGTTGGATATTTCCGATTATGAAAAACTTTGCGTATTGGTACATTTTTATCTAAAACATTATAAAAATTGTTGTAGAAATTGTCTAACGCGTCATTAGGATCATTTGAATTTATAACTGATTTCCAGTCTACCTCCTCAAGATCCTTATATAGTTTATAGAAGTTTGCCTTAATAAAATTGTACATTAAAGTATATTTTGTTTCCCTATTTGTAATCCTATTGCTGAATTCCAATTCAATGTTTATAGAAGGATGATGCAGATCTTCTGCGATCAGCGGTTCTAAATCTCTATCAAGAATTACATTGCCATCCACATTTGTTAGTACTAAGTCCAAAGTTCTGTTATTATGATTTGTAATATTATTGACAGAATTTAATTCTACATTCCTACATTCCTACCATTCCTACATTCGACTGGTAAAACTGAGGAAAGTCCTGGAAAACCCACAGTCTGAGTTCCCATTGCCGAGACGAAGTTTACGATAGAAATTGTGCAAAACTCCACTTACACTCTTCCACTTTACATCCCACCAAAATGAAAATCCTGACGGAATCCTTGGAATTAGGTATTTCTCCGTGGTAAAATATACTAATTTTGGTATGTATTATAATAGTTGCTGTAAAATATGCACCAAATTTTTGGACGCACGAAAGACAAGTTAGAACACGTGTATCCGAGACCACCTTTGTGGATAGCGAATTTTAGAAATATATTAGTGTGTGCGTGTGTGTACGTCCCTTTCGCTCCCTGTGCCAGAAAAAAGATGGAGAAAAAACAAAGTGTAGAGTATCAGAAGTCAGAAGAACTGACGTGGTTTCTGTGGTGATGCCTGTGATGGAAGAAGCCCTCGTCTCATGAGAAGGGGAGGAAGAATTATGTAGAAGCGGTTGGAGAGACTGGCGAGAATCCAGAATACGAGAGAAGAGACGCCACCTGGTGGGATTTCTACCACTCCCGTCGTAGGTCACCGTAGTAGCTACTCGGGGAAGAAAAGGAATCATCTCTTGTGGGAAGCGTGGAGGGAAACCAGAAAAGACCTTGACCTTAACGATAAACTCCCTAGTGACCTGATTTTTAAGTTGGCACTATATCAACGGTCCCTCCCACCATCACCACCAGCACTCACTGCCTGAGTCCATTACGCGAATTTCGGATGCATGAGATGAGGAAGTTGGTAATGTAACTTTAGATAAAATGTTTGGAACGTTGACGCTTTGAAATTCTTGCGATTTCGCCGCTAAGCACAAATGCCGTCTGATTTAGAGATGCTGGTCCAAAACTCCAGCTACCCTCACTAATGGTCTCTACTGTTTAATTCTTTCCTTCAATGGCTGTGAAACCAGTAGGCTGGATAGATCTACATGACGATTATTTTACGTGACATATATACTGTAGTTCTCATAGGATTTCAGGGAATTATTTAGATAAAAAGTTGGTAATCGTAATTGAATTTTATTTATGACCTTTAGACATGTACGGCTCATGCCGTGATAGGGGAGGGGGAAAGGATTCGGGAAGGTTTCGGCCAGGGCCTATGTTGAAGGTGCCATCCCGGCATTTGACTGGTGTGACTGAGGAAAAGCCCTGGAAAAACCTCAGTCAGGATGGTGGAGGTAATGGTAATAATCCATGATATTCTACCGAAAGGGACAGGTCCCTAAAGCAACCCTAAGCTCTCTTCATTTATTCCGATCTCGAGCTAAGGGTAGTCCAGTTTTCGATATATCGAATCAATATTTTTTTGTTTTTAATCAGTATCGGAACTTCGATATTAAAACTTGTTAATTTTCGATATATTAATATTTAGTTCGATATTTTAGTTTTATATTTTGTTCGATGCTTTCGGTTCAATAATTCGGTTTGATATATCGTAAAAATATCGATATAAATGTCGAAGGCCCCTAATCTTGAATGTCTATATTTGTTTCAGCGTATGATTTATTCTCATTAATGCTATCAAGATGTTGTAACCATTATCTTCCTAGTTCTATTTTCCCTCACCCATGCCTTCAGTCGAAAGTCTCACTATGCAATCTTTGCTCAATGTCCCAACCATTGTTTTTTCTCTTCTTTATTGTCTCAGTTATTATTAGTCTCTTCAGCACTTCCTTACTTGTTCAGGTGATCATTTCCATTATGCTCCATATTCACATTTCGAATTATTTTCTTTTTCTTTTGTGCAATCCATACGTCGGTTTCATACAACATTACATCCTAGAGAAAAAACATTTAATTAATATATTTTTTAATTCTTTTATCATAATTTTTTATTCCTTTTCCGCATTTTGTTATCTTCATTTATCATACTTCCTAGGTACTTGCTCTAGATATTTGATTCCAATTTTTACTTGTTGAATTTTAATATATGTTATGGCTTTAAGACATCTCAAGCTCAGGCGTAGGAGAGAATGCTGGAAGAATATAACAATGAATGAACCGTATTTTACTGGAACCTTGTAGAAATTATTGAGATGTTTGTTTAAAATTTAACGGGAAAGAAATGCTTATAGACAATCTTAAAGGACATCTGTAAATATACAACAGTCAAATATTGAATAAAGTACAAGAAACATGACAACATTTCCGTCAGAAACGAAATTCTGTCTCTGCGTTTTCCTTGATCTGGTAAAAGTTTCTTACCGCTATTGGTCTAAAAAGAAGCACAGGAAGACAAAAAGAAAACGAGGACGAAATAAACCAACAGCCAGAGTGCTTCGTTCCCTACTTTAGAAACGACTGTTGCTATTAAAATCTTTGAGCCGAAAAGTAAAGGATTCGAGATATTTACTCATCGTTCGTCTGATCTCATCTATCTACTTCATATTATCTCTCTCTCTCTCTCTCTCTCTGCTTTCGCAGAGCAGCAAATGCTAATTACAGTCGACGAGATGTTTGCTGTACAAAGAAATGCTGAAGATTTTAAAGAGCTTTTGTCCTCATAGATAATAATATCACTTCTAACAGGAAGATCTTCTCTTCTCTCTCTCTCTTTCTTTCTTTCTTTCCTTCTCAAGGAAGAAGACAGTGTAAGATGAAGGTCAAACACTTATTTCCATTTGTCTTGAGCTCATCTAATGACATGGAAAGCGCCAATTATGCGATTTTACGTTGACCTCCCTCCCTCTCTTACACACACGCACACAAACATTCGTCACGTCGAATACTCTTTGTTATTTTGCTGTTTATTACAATATATTAGCTGTTTTTGGCACGTCCGTCACCGGCAAAGAAGGAAGATAATAAAAATGTCCTTTTTTATTACTACTATTATATTTTTTGCCTCTATTTTGTTTACTTGGATTCTTATTAATATGCGAAATTATCTTGTGAAATTATAGGACTGTGATCTAGGTTTTTTTGTTTAAATGTATTCTGAGCAAGTCTCTTCAATGTCCTCGCACCAGATCTGAACCCGAGACAATGATCACAATTTATTGCTACTACTACAATCACCATAACAGTAGTACTTCTTACTCGGCCTCTCAGTTGTCTTGTGGTAACGGTTACGGACTGCTGAGGAGGGATGCTGGTTCCAATCCAGCTGCCGGTCACATTGAATTAGGTTTCTCAGGTTCTTCCTCAGTTTTACTCTACGAGTACTGCTTGTATGGTACCTTGACAAAGTCCTGGACACTACTTTTCTCTTTTCTATTACGGAAGAATTTTTACTAGTGGACGATATTCTTCAGAGATATCACAATATTGGATTACAAACTTGAAATCTGTAAATCAATGTAAGAAAAAAACTGTGGTACTGATATACTTCTTATGTACAATTCAAGTTAGGTGCCATTTGTATTAGGATTTTGTTTAAATTTCTGTGGATCTTTTTATATTCTCTTAGTGATATCCTATTCAGGCCACTTTGCGGCGTATGTTCTGTCCTCTTCCTAACAATATTTTGCCAAGTTTAATCTCCTGTGTAATCCAGTTAAACGGGCGATTTTCAATGACAGAACATAAATCTATAGCATCAAGCAGATAGTACTGATATCTACCGGTAAAACCTAAGAAGTTCTTACAATCTAACGTAGATTACTCATAGAAATACATGTGTAGCATTAATACGTGTGGGTACTATGTATAATGAACTTGGTGATTAGATGTATCCCCCATTTGGTACGGGAACAGGCTGTGGACTGGGGATTATCTACATTATAATGCTGGAGCAGAATGATCCACCATGCCACGGCATTCAGTCTAAACCAGAGTAAGTAATGATGTCATAGCTATAACTAGGCTAAGAACGATGTATATATTCTTTACAGGACGTCATATTCTGGGTTTCAGAAGGACGTTTCTTCTCGTAGTCAAATCAAACCGTCTTTACTACAGTAGTTACAGGGTTGCCAACATCAGCCCTTTCACGCTAAATTTGGAGCTTTTGGGTAGTAGACATCTAGCGGGGAGAAAAACTGGACTGCGGTTAGCGGAACATTTGGAGGTTCACGGTTACAGACCTCATCTACGCCATAACAGTGCTCAGAAAGTGAAAAGGAACTATGTTGTAAAGGTACAGAATGACGGTCACCCACCGTAAGTCAACATCGTTTACTTTGTTTAGGCTATCAGTACAGCCCGTTTTCTGCAGTCAGTGTTTTCTTAGATGCATCGGTTTATTTAGACATAGTTGACTTCCTATTGTTCATGCTTTATCTACTATAGTTTTGCCTCCATGAATTTGAAGTTCTTGTGTTGTTCTGTACAAGGATAATAATTTTCCTTACCTAAAATATGCAGAATAGACATGTATGAACATTACAAATTTGATTCTTAGTGACCTAAAGAGACTCTATGAACAGTGTCAGCAGAGAAATATTGTGATAATGTTTTATATCGATATTAAGTGTCTGCTAGCAGCTTCATTGTTAAATGCTCGTGATCACATTTGGTTTTCCCTCACTTACAGGCTTGATTTACGATGTTTACTCCTACTTGTTGGAAGAAGAGGGATCTCCGACGGTTTAGTTCCTTGCTGTTATAAGTTTTTTTTCGTATCACGTTAAAGGCGGTGTACCAGTTGCAGGACACCTGTTGGCCATTGCTATGAAATATTGACTGAGTTCATATTAATTTCTAGAATCAATTTTTGAGGGGGGGGGGCATTCAGGTTTGTGGTTTTGGGGGGCCCATTCAGATGTGGGATTTATCAATGAAATAGATTTGCCAAAGGAAGATACGCATTAATAGAAGAGGAAACGAATGGCCATGTACTGTAGAAATAGGAAACCTATTTCAACTTATCATTTTGTCCAATCTATTAGGGAAGGCACATTTCAACTTTGGGGGGCCACGGCACCCAAAATCCCCGGGATCAGTACCTGTGGGTGCAAGTTAAAATAATCTTCGTTTGATGACGTTATCTGTTCCATTGCATATTGTGAATGCAGTTCGGAGTGCAAGGAAATATTTTACATTAGTGATCATCTGTATTTGGAAGACCACTCTCCTGCGGTCTTTATAGCTGGTCTTTACTGGTGCCTGGCCTACATCCACAGCGGAAGGGCGTTGATCATCCATTTCCTTTGTACTCAGTTTCATCTCTTCGAAGACTTTGTTTCCCTTGGATCCGCTATTGATGAGTATGTGTTCCCCTCTGGGACCACTACAACAGTTAACACAATAGAAAGTCAGTTTCAGGTCTACCACATTCAAAGCAACCGAATTATTTAAAGTTTCAGAACTCAGATCTGAAATAAGTTTCTTTGTACTTGGTTTGTTTGAAGCGTTAGCGTATATTTAGCGTTAGCGGCAGGTGGATAACGCTAAATTTAAACTCCCATTTTGTTTTGTAGCGGGAATGGAGCTAAAGTTTGATACGAGTGAAGAAATAACCATCAAAAGTAATTGAAAACTTAAATAAATGATTGATAATATTCCGATATATTATAAAAGTTCTTTTTTCCACCGTATGAGTGTGTGTGCAGCAGTCTGCGCAAAATGTGGGATCTCATCTCCAAAATTGAATTATGTATTTTCATTCTTTCAAGAAAATTTTCATTTACTTTACGTAGCGGGGCGGAATCTTCTTTTGTTTTTCTTTGATGAACAAGGTTGAAATTTAATCAATGTTGACAAGCACAAGGAAATGAAACTTTTTTTTTTATTCTTTATTTTTTTCCCCTCAAAAATTAAAGTAGACTTTAAAAGATGAAAAAAAAAAACCTTTTTAATTTGCACAATATAACTTTCATTCAACAAATAAAAAATTTAATAAAGGAAACGGTGTTTGCTTCATTTTTCTCTATCGCTTTTTTTAAACAAATATATTACCTAAGCAGAAAATATTGCCATAATTGAATTTCGTTCTTGCATCCGCCTGGATACTGAAAATGAAAACAAAAAAGTATGCATGAAATATTTCATGTTTAAACTTATTATTTTGTTCGCTCTCAATCGTCAGAATAATAGGACGTCAAATAATTAAAAAAAAGAGGGATTCTTCGTTTTGTTCAATTTAGATTTTGAGGTTTTTCTAATTTGCAACTCTTGCATTCATTTTATGAAAATATGTCCAAAAAAGAGGAAAAAGAAAATGTAGTTACATTGAATTAACATTTTGCTTAGAAATTCAGTAATTTCCGTTTTCTCCCATCTTTGTTTTCATACAAAAACTATTTCTTTTTTCTATTAAACCTGAAAGTGTGACTAAAAGAAATATGTCAGGTAGATAATATCAGTACAGTACACTTGTGAAAAACATTTATATAGTTACATAATAAACACCAAATTGCTTCTAAAATAATTAATAGGATATGGTACTTAAATCATGGTTATTGGAGCAGAACATCCATAAAATTTGGTAGGGATGAATAAAATATGTTGGCACACAAGTCATGAGGAATGTCACCACTTGGAGATAGTCAACCCGTCGAACAACATTGTAGTGTGGGTTGCTGCGGGCTTTGCGTTTAAATTTTCCATTTGTTTGTTACTACCGCCATAGGAATTCAATGGACAATTAGATGGTCGATTATCTCTGAAGACAATAATTTTAGAATCAAAGTGATAGGATGACATCCCAGTCCGATGCAGTGTCAGACCATTCCAATTGGTCAAACACTTATTTTGTTTGCGTGATGCTAACGTAAATATAGTTACTTTGAATTTTAAATATAGAGATACATATACATACAAAACCGATAGATCCATTCGTCCGTCCATGCTTCTAAATTCCTCTTGGGGGGAAGGAAAAGCTTCCCAAAAGGACATTACATGAAACTTACCTTCAGCACATGGCCCTTTGGGGACCTAAAGAGGCATTTCCGGTACAGAGAATGGTCTTTATGTGATATAATGGCGCTTTTGGGTCAGCAAGGCTGCCAATATTTTGCTCATATGGAGAAATAAATCGATAAAACGGAAGAAAAAGTTATTAGAATGCTTAGAAAAACAACACAAGTCACTGCCTGAAAACACTGCCTTGTATACGTAACTAGTTTTTCAGATAAGACTATCCAGCCCTTCCTGTATTTGTCAATAAATTAATAATTTTAAGTCCTCTTCTCGTATTGACATTAAGAATAGAAATGACCCTTCCCAACTCATACTTTAATTTGAATTGTATTTATGGTCTTTAGGTATCTAAGGCTGAGGGCGGGATAGGGAAGTTGAAAAGATAAGGGGAGGTGTCTTCCAGGACCTATGTTGAAGGTGCCATCTCGGCATTTGCCTGGTGTGACTGAGGGAAAACCCTAGAAAATACTCAGTCAGGATGGTCGACCGCTGGGATCGAACCCACAACCTCCAGAATTCTACGCCAACTCTGTACCACTGAGCTACGGTGGCTCGGTTCCTTCTTGTACGTGTAGAAGTCTTTGAGTAGAGAATTTTGACAATGGTCATCTTCAAATATCGGTCTAAAGACAGACCGTGGTGAGAGTGGTGTTAAAGAGATGGTCAAGCTCGGAGTTTAGACCTCGCCCTCATTCGACCTCAACCTTGAACCTGGAGAGTGAGGACGAGGGCAAGCTCCGTTGCTGGGGGGGTGGTCAGGCCAAAATGGACATCTATGGTGTGTTAAGCTCTATGTAGATGTGGAAGAAGATGTTTTCAGAAGCGTCGCTTATCGTTGGTTCGTAAGAACAATGAAGTCTCACCGGTATGAAAACCTCTCAGTGGGTGAAACGAAGTAGGTAAATGAGACTTAAGAGGGAATTGGTGTCTTCTGTGGGTGAATTACAACGGGATTTGTGACAAATATCAGGATGTTCTTGTGTGGATGAGTGTATACGTCCAGTGCAAACAATAAGGTTCACTAATTTTGCAGATTTGCGTTAAATGACCTTAGGACGGTTGAAGAATGTTTATTAGTATTCGGTGAAGTGGATGAAAGAGCAGATCAGGCCAAGGAGCTTCTATAGCAAGCGAAGATTTGGTTCGTAAAATATTAAAATTCAAAATTGCTTTATGATCGGCGACCCAGACTATCGGAAGAGATGACTTTTCCATATTTGAATCTTTCGTGAATACATCAAGGAAAGGATTTAATATGAATGCGGGATACATATTTAGTCTTATATTTAGTCTTGTTCATCGAAATAGATAAAGTTACGTTGATTAGGGTGCGACGAAATTTTAATTATTGATCAGTTCAAGTTCACGAGTTCTGCAAACCGATCGCGGGAGCCTTGTGGTCTGAGGCCAGCATCTCCAAACCTCTAGGGTTCCTGGCTGAGGCATAGATCTATACATATTTTAGAAACTTAACAGCTAGTGGAATTGTGACAATTCGAAATCATTAGTTACTAAAACGACTCAAATAACACAAAGTTTTACGAGTTCTACAACGAATATGAAAGCAGTGACTGTATGAAAATTTTATATTCAGTCACCGCAAGACCGTCGATAATTATAAGAACTTCTCTACTTAAGCTATTTTAAGAACTTTTCCACAAGCAATTCGTTCAATATTATATCAGAAATGCGTTGTACCTACTCATCTGTAGAATGGTAGCTTAAATATATTCCAGTATTTAGTTGTAACTTCTCCTTTATGGATATAACAGTTTTGCATGTCCATTACTTGTCGGTATGTATAGTCATGGTTCACTTGTCTATATCATCTATTCACGAAGGGAGACTTGGGAAGAGAAGACAGAAGTTCCGCGTAAAGAGTGAGTACAAGGACTGTTCTTTCCATTACAATGTACACTCTAACGACTGGACAAATTTTAACTTGACTCTTTGGACGCTACGCACTCAAGCTGGTCTACATAGCCACGCACTATTCTGACATTAGGCACTGAACGCATGGACTTATATTATTTAATTATCGCTCACGGTAGAAAGATGGCTCTTAATACATTGATCGACTATTCATGTAATCTATTATCATCCCAATGTTCATCCTCACCAAACACTACAATAATCAAGACCACCTATATATCAAGCCCTTCATATTATATATGATGTCATCAAGAAAAGGTTAAACGCAAAAGTGAATTAGCGAACCTCTATTTCGCTTCTGGCTAAGACCACAAAATCATACTGAGTAAGAAAACAAAGAAGCAACAATTACGTTTTTCAAGTTGGTGAAAATCAGAGGAGGAATCATTAAAAATAATCTTAGCTGTTATCAGTAAAAGGTTCTTCCGCAGCACTTGAAACTAATCTATAATTAAACTCTTCGAATGACGTCAGCAATAGGAGGCTAAACCCTAATGTGAATCGATCCTAGTCTATTTCGCTACTCACTTAATCCGTATAACAAAAACTGAGCAGAGAAACAAGAAATGTAACTATTCTCCCTCCAATCGTCTTTGGGGATTGGTGGAAAACTATCATGGCTATTTTTAGTTTCCATTTCTTTTTACACCAAGTGCACAGAAGTATGGTAGATCAAGGTGTTATTCTGGGTGATCAACCGTCCGGAAACCTTGAAGAGACGAAGCGAGAGAAATGAAAGGTGAAAGAAGATAAAGAAGAGACGAAATGGGAGAAAGAGAGAGGAGGGAAGAAAGGATCAGAAAGGAACTGAAATGAGAAATGAAAAAAAAAATTGAAATGGTATCTCTTTGAAATCCGAGAAATGGTTTCTTTTGTACTGATCTTGTCTTTACTTAGCACCTTCGGGTCGCTGCTGATCATAAACTAATTTCTTAAGTTTCCGAATGACTTACAGACCGTTTGTATACACTACGAGCTTTTATAAATTCTCTCTTACCTAAAAAGTCCTTTT
This sequence comes from Lepisma saccharinum, assembly GCA_022664845.1. NCBI lineage: Eukaryota > Metazoa > Arthropoda > Insecta > Zygentoma > Lepismatidae > Lepisma > Lepisma saccharinum. The sequence continues at coordinate 46,733 of JAGDQP010001573.1, forward strand.
GATTTGTTTCTGATTTAGGAACTTCTCAATCTGTTCAATTTCGTGTTTCTAGAGCTTAGGATATGATTATTATTTCGCACTGGACAATAATATTGTCAATTTTGAGTTATTTACGTATTCGGATTCCAGAAAGTATACTCTATCCGGCACTCTATGGGGGACAAGTAATTCAGAACCCACTTTTAAATTAAGCGGGTTCGAACCTCTATGGGGGCATAAGTAACTCAGAACCCACTCTTAAATAAAGGTCTCTTTCGGACCGCATGTTCTCATCCCATGGAAGGCAATGGTAAACCATCGTCGGTTCAACTCGTCCAGGCACCTTCGGGTCATAGACCTGTCCCCGGACAAAACACCAATCATAATTATAAATACACTACAGGACAGCTGATTAAGGAGGTGTAAATCATTTCCCCAGCTCATAACAGCGGCTAGCGCATCAGAACCCTGTGAGCTGTATATAGGTGATACTTACGGTATTGGGTGAGGGCGATGAATGAATGATGCAGATGAATGATATTAAATGTTTAAGATTCCATTTGCTAAAGAGGGACAAAATTAACTAGCTTCAATTCGTGTTTCCTGCCGGAAGGAATAATATGAAAATACGAAATTTGTTCAAGAATTTTATTCCACAGGTTTATATACAATTTTTCAATTAATCGTTTCGAGTGGGCACTTAAACAATTTCGGGGGACCGGGACACTGCCCACCGAAAGTATGCCTGAATTCATCACTGTCTCTTTGTAAGCAGGCATAAGCAATTGACCAATCCCTCCACTCTTGTTAGCAAAATTGCTCTGGTCCATGAATGAGAAATTTGCCGTTTCGAAGTTCTGTATTCATGTACAGTTTTTATGGGTGTTACAGCGCAAGACAATTTTACCAGATATTTTGATCAACTACTAAACAGCAGTAACTAATCCCCCAGTCAATTGCCAAACCTGTTTGTACTAGCCTCTGCTAAATTCCCCTTTCTCCCAGAAACTCTGAAAACAAGTAACTTATGAATTCCTTGAGGCAAAACAGATGTGGCAACAGCGGGCTTGAAATAAGTGACAAATGTGCAAAAAGATTTCTTACTCTGTCCCAGAAAAGCGTCAGACAGATAAAGAAATGACAGCTTGTAGTGCCATCTCTGGACTGTCATCCAAAACTCTACTGGGAGCAATCAAAAAAATCCCTTTCGGTAGGCCTACAGGCTGAGGTAGATTTCGAAGTTTCGCTGGGAGCCGGGGCTCGCCCCCCAACTTGAGTGCTTTTGAGAGGATGCGCCTCCTTTATCTTAACCAAAATCTCCCTGCAGCACTACACCACCACGGAGTACATCTTCACCCTCCCACGGTTGGCTGCGCCCCCAAAGGGGAAGATTTGCCCCATTTATTGTAACCTACTCTTGGTCATACACCTTCATTGAAAATTTCGTTTCTCTACCTTCAATGATTTGGAAATTTGGTTTTTGGGGCGGCCATTTTGGATACAAGTTGACGACTTTTTGGAAGTTTTCTTATTTTGTCATGACCTACTTGTTATAGTACAACTTCAAGTAAAATTTCATTTATCCAGCTCAAACGGTGTGCAAAATGGGATTTTGGGCGGTCATTTTGGATCCAAGATGGCGACTTTTCCCAAATGTTGTGATATTTCCCTAAGCTACTCGTCATAATGCACCTTTATGCCAAATTTCGTATCTCTAGCTCAAACGGTGTGGAAAATGGATTTTTAGGTCCGTCATTTTGGATCCAAGATGGCGTCTTTGAACTCATTAGGTAACATTTTCATAATCAAAAAGTGATGTTGTACCTTTATGCCAAATTTGATTTCAATAGCCCCAGCGGTTTAGGCTGTGTATTCTATACAACAATGGGTTCGGCGGCCATTTTGGATCCAAGATGGCGACCGATTTTGCTCATTAACGAACTTAACCGAGCTATTAAGCCTAGAAACAACATATAAAAATTTGGTTCAAATATCTTCAAAATTATGGCCGCTAGCGTGTTAATATATATATATATATATATATAAATATACACTTTCATATCGTACCGATCTCAATAGGTATATTTTCTTCGAAATCTACCTAAAAAATGACACAGTTTAAACGATATGAAAATCTTTCTTTATAGTTTAAGTGTTTATTGGTTTTAGTTCCAGGGAGAAATGATGGGAGGGGACTACACAAATCCCCTCTTTCAGCTGTGTACACAAAACGTTTCTACAGCAGGTGCCACTGCCACCGTGCAGACGCGATTGTAAATATGCAGTTTTAGAAAACAGCACTTTCCTGAACATTTTATGTACTGAAGGTGAGATACGAGAATTTTATAACGGTATAGCAACATTATATTTTGAATGGGGTGAAAGTTGGAACAATTGCAAGGTCTATTGTGTGCTTTCCTGAGAGAAAATTTACTTTAGTTTAAAGTTAATTAAAAACTCTGATTTCTATAAAAAAAATTGTCCTAATGTTACTTTTAATCTCAGTAACGAATATCTTACTGTCTGTGTTAATCAATATTCATGTGCCTAATAGAGGCTGTAGTCCCAACAGATGTATTTATAGAAAAGTTCTGCCTTATTATTCTTGGAAATGAGTCGAGGATGCATGTAAACAGAAGTACTCTTGCGTGTCACAAGGGTGAAATGCTGCTTTCTCGACCGTTTCTTTCTCTTTACTCCCAGAGCTCAGAATTATTACCGTATTATAATTAGCGCACCCTTATGAACTTTAGTGAATAAGGGAAGATATAGAGCTTGTCCTGTCTGTCCCTAGATCTCAGTAACTACAAGTCCAACAGAGATGAGGCATACACTGTTGGATTTGGATTGAGTTTTAAGGTCTTTAGGCAACTTTAGCTCAGGCCGTATGGATGATGATGGGGTGAATTGGTGGAATGAAGAAAGTGGGAGGAAATGGGAAAACCCCGAGAAAACCCACGTACACGGTGTTTGTCCACCACAATGCCCACATGGCATGAGCAGGGATCGATCGTACGACCCCTAGCACCAGAGGTGAGCGCTCTACCAATTGAGCCACCGCGGCCCCACCGTTGGTTTTGTAATGATCTCAAAGCATGGAATAACGTATAACTTTGACCCTAAAACTGGCAGGCCCTTTCCAGTCGCTTAATATTCTTAATTTTGTGACTCTACTAGATCTCAGTAGCCACAAGTTCGACCGAGGTGATCTATACACGTTCACAAACTTCTGAAGAATGTTGTAAAAAAATTATTTCTAATTAAAGGTATCCAGTGCCTTAGAATATTAAGAAATTCAGTAGCCATTTTTTATCTATATACACCAACGGAAACTTTCTAGCGGAGACAGAAAGTATAAGATCCTCTTAAAAGTTAAATTATGATAAAACTGACTTCGCCAATGTATTTCTGATAAAATTTTAGCCCAGATTGATATGGCCCCCATTGTCATTTAAATACAATTGAGGAAGATTCAAGTTGGCAACTTCAAGATGGCAGCCATGACGAACTTACCCTCTAGCTTATAGTGTATTCCACCCAGTGTCTATTAATGTGTATTTCTTTTCAATTTTTTTAAAAAAAGTGTTTTAGAAATAAACTTGTGTTCTCAGACTTAGATCACACTGTAAGTACTTATTCTTTCGAGTCAAACTTTTGGCTACTGCGTCCGTCTTTATGGATGAAAGCACTTTTAATCATGCAGGTTTCCTGATGTAACTTGCTTCTCTGCCAAGTCTGGTCGAAAAAAAGTGCTCTGAACTATCGATAGGTTTAGTTGTAAGGAAAATCTCTATTTCGTATTTATCATTCCCTACTTCTTTTCTTGAAGAACAAAAGCACACCAAAAAATAATACTAACATAATGACTCCTTTCCATAAACTCGCATTGTATCGCACTCTTGCACAATGACTAGCTAGAGTGATGAAAAACTCTTAACAAGACAAGGTTCTCCGTATGAGATATCTGGTTGCTGAATTTCCCAGCGCTCGCTTCTACTTTGTCTCATGAATTCCCGCAAATGAAGCTACATTTTTTTTCTTGTGCACTCAACAGTAATTTCGCCTTTTCCAGACGGATTCTCTAGAGTACTGACGTAAACCATAGTGGTGTTACAACTCATATACAGTACTTAATTTTTATTTTCATCCAGACAAATTTCCATAATCCATACCATTTCACGACACCTCCAGACACAACAAGACAAATGAAAAAAGACTGTCTATTTTTCGCGTCCGTTATTACTGTGACAAAGAGTAAGGGTTGCTTACTTACTCATATGTCTGCTACAGAGTGTCGTGGTTGGACCCGCAGTGCAGTAGCTATGGGGGGGTGGTGGGGTGGAAAGAAAAAGTAGGTAAAGATTCATTTTTCTGCTCTCTCTCCTCCTGCACGTTCACTAGTTTCCTGGACTTCTTTCATTTGCATGAGGCACTTGTAATTATACCAAAGTAGCTGGATCCGCTTCTTCAACAAAATTGCTAGCTCTGCGCTTTTTCGCTCTTTTTTTTTTCACTCATCTCCATCCGCCGCTGAGGGAGTTTCTACCAAATATGTCTACAGCATTTTCTATAAAGAATCTTGCTATTCCTCCCTTTTTTTAAGCGAGGAAAAAATTTACAATTTTTTTTTATGATGGAGTTCATTAAGTAATTGCTTGATCAATATTCATTTTGGCTTATTATAATCCCAGGATTGAAAGCAGAAACTAGATAAATCCGACATCCTGCTTGTTAAAGAAGTCGAAAAAAAAATATCTGGTTCTTCCCAAATCTTCCGTATCAATCCCCGCGTGATACATGTCAGGTTTAAATTTGGATCCGTGAGCAAATACTTAAATAAATAAACAAAATTAAAATTAAATTAAATTGTTCCCCATTTCATCTATATATGTAAGAATTTAAGTAACTATGTTTGTATTATTATCACGCATTATTATCTTCAGAGATATAGCTTGAATCCAAAATGGCGAACCCCAAAAATCCATAGTATTTTTAAAGGTGTATTATCAATAGTATTTTTAAAAAATATTACATTTTGAAAAAGTCGCCATCTTGGATTCAAAATGGTCGCCCAAGAACCATTTCCCACACCTTTCGAGCTAGAGAAATGAAATTTTATATGAAGGTGTACCATAACGAGTAGGTTACAATAAATGGAGCAAACTTCCCCTATGGGGCACAGCCCCCGGAGGTATGGGGAAGATCTGCACTATAGAGGCGCAGTCCCTCCCCCGGAGTCTGGTTACGATAAAGCCCGCCACGGGAAGCGAGTATTGGTGACAGTCTCGATGACTGTTGCCAAAATATTTTATTCGCTTCCGCACCAACGGGCGGGCAAATCAGCAAGTTTAATTATAAATGCAAACAATTAATAACTTTGTACTTGTGTTGATAAGATTGACATGAATGGTTAGTTCAGATTTAAATGTAATATTTGATTGATAAAAAGGCTATTTTCAACGAATGCAAGGTGATCTAACCAATCAAAAAAAAGTTAATGTTATTGTATTTTTCTTTCATATCCATCCAAATTTCCCACAAAAGTTCTTTTACAAATAGTTCCTTGAGAATTAAAATCGAGATGCCATTCTTTTTGGATCGTTGATAGCATATACTGAGAGTTATTGCTAAGAATGGAAGCCCTAATTTTCCCGCTTTGACCGTCTATCAATATCAAAATATATACCCTAAGCACATGTTGCCTAGCATAACAGTTAAATAACATGGTAGGAAGCAGGTGCTCTATGGAAACAAAGTACCAGATGACAAACAAGAATTAATTGATAATTTTAATCAAGTTACGTTTGGAGCCTTAGTCATTGTAAGCAGAATAGCAGCGCTCATTTGTTTTTATGTTTGTATTTATATCACAGGGTAACTCTATGAATTTTATTACATTCCAGAAAGAAAGAAAAAACTTACAATAGAAAGATAATTCTGTCGATTACATTGTAAATACTTATAAAGATAAAAATGATTAAACCTTTCAAAATGTCAACCAATGCCTTTATGCACCGTGTATACAAAAGAATTAAAAGTATAGCGTTATTCAGGTGTTAACAATTATTCTAAACATAACGAAGATATAGGGAAGAGAGATTCGGATCTGAATTTTCCATGACCTAATTTACACATTTGTGTTCTATGAAAACAGATCCGTCAAGACACTCAATCCCGAAAATTCTTTCAAAAATCTTAACTGCGACATTTATATTCATTATGTGCACATAATGCAGTATTGCCAACTATGAATAAAATACCTGATTTAGCGATGAAAATATTCATTTTGAACACCTATCTTGTATAAAATTCATCATTTGTAAACACTACTTTTCTGTATCTTAATTATGATGTTTACCACCAGTAGGGTGTTAAAATATCCAATAAACTTATTAGGAATCATTTGAAAAATTATAAATTTATATAAGTTCAACGGTATTGTAAACCCGATGACATTATATTCTGACTTTCAATATTTATCGTACTGATAGAGATTAACTCCCAAATATGTAATCTTACATTATTGCATCATTATGATTTATTGAAGTACATTAATTTTATTACAGAGAATTAACTTGTACTTTTAAATTTGTACGCATTTATTTCTGACCCTGAAAAACTTCTCTTCTCCAGTAGATGTCTCTTGAGTTGAACAGCTTATTTTCGTGTGACGATCCTGGTTCAGTAATTGGCTCAACATTTCTGTTAGCCAAAATAGGGCATGTAAAAACTAATTATAAGCACGATTTATCGTGATGTTCAAGTAAATAAGCTATAGAGCTCAAGAGACATCTATCGATGAGGCACAGAACTTCTTCGAAGTTAGAAAGAAACGTGTACATATATATGGATGTAGGTTACCACTCTGTATTTGTGATTTTATACTTACCGTTGTAAGAAGACGATTTTTGGTTCCTAGTTGGAAATTCTGTATCTAAAAAACAAAGCGGAATTCGACGTATAATAACAATAACTTTTTTTCTTGTCTCGGTGTGAGGAATCTAACAGCAAAGATTGACGATCGAATTGTTACATCATGTATAGTAAAACAATGAAAAAGAAAAATTGATCGTTTCACAGTGAAAGACAAAAAAAAAAGCAGTTATTATTAATCTTTCCATCCTTGTTTTCACGCTCCATAAGTAATGGTTGAAAACAGTCCCAGCTTCGAGACCGTACACTGTTTAATTTGTTCATTGTTTCTGATCTTTTTTAACTCTTTTTTTTATTGAAATATCGATAAGTAAATCTGGAGATGAGCTTTTGTTTATCGAGATATAGATTTATGCTCTGTCAGACGTTTTTACACAGTGCATTGGTTCGCATTGAAAGAACAAACTGAAACAGAGAAATAATTTATTGTGTCGAACCACAGAGAAAGAAAATATAATTCCATTTGTAGGGCAGCAAAAATTCTTGCACTCGGGAAAAGAATTTCCAGTAAAGCTTTCAGAATGAAAATGGAAAAGTATGATTTCTGTTGTTGTTTTTTTTTTCTTTATATTCTTACACTGTAAAAAATGTTCGCTACTATCCTGGATAAAGTCAGGCAACTGCCCACATCGAACGTCACTGGCGAAAAAAAGTAAAAATTGTCACTTCCAAAGAATACCCATTCAAAGAAACGAGGAGTCACCCATCCTGACTCAGGTTTTTCCTGGTTCCCTCTGGTCACACAAGCAAATGCTGGTATGGTTCTTTGAATAAGGTCAGAGCCGAATGCTTCCCAAAGACTTCCATTTATTGGTGTTGTTCATGATAAATTATCCAGCTTAAAGTGCACGCTGTTTGTGCTGTATCTGAGTTGGTTATTTTCTTTTAAAGGACCACCATGGTATTCTTAACCAGGTGCAATTTATTGACAGGAACATATCGTCAACGTTACTGCTATTCAGACGGTTTGAGATGTCGTAGTAAAGCTTCATTATCATCCTAATCACTAGTTAGCGAGCCGCCGTAGCTCAGTGATAGAGTGTTAGCGTAGCCTTCGGGAAGTCGTGGGTTCGATCCCAGCGACCTACCATCCTGACTGAGGTTTTCCAGGGTTTTACCTCACTCACATCAGACAAATGCTGGGATGGCACCTTCAACATAGGCCCTGTACAACACCTTCCCGAATTCTTTCCCCTCCTCTATCCCGGCCTGAGCCTTAGATGCTTAAAGGCCATACATAAAATTGAAAATTCAATTCCTAATCACTAGTGTTCTGCTGAAATCTACAGGTCCACATTTCAAAAGCTTCCATTATTTTAGAGTCCACGTTTCTGCTACATACAACACAATACTTCACACAAAACATTTTATTAATCTATTCTTCAACTCTTTGTTCATCGATCAGCAGAAGAAATTCTTCTTCTAAGTGAATCAGGGTTTCCGCCAGGATTTTCAATTTGAGGAGGGTGTAAAGTCAATAGTTGAAACATGACTAGCTGCCCAACAAAACACTGTCTCACAATTACAAGTACTTACTGCTTGCATTTGGCATTCTTAGAGCAGCCAATATTTAAAATAACTGTTGTCATCTTGAATCATACAATTACATGGACTTAGTTTTACATTGCATGCCAGGCTTGTAAGAGTCAAGTAAATAAAAAAAAGGTTACATGGTCTTTCTTGTTCCAAAAGCGCAGGTAGACACCCTCGTCACTCACATGTTAATGATACTATAATGAGAATACTAATCTCAGCTGGCCTACCAGCAATAAGAGAACCAATTGGATGTAGCAGAACAGATGGTAAAAGACCAGATGGGATGACTCTGTTATCTTGGAAGAGAGGCAAAGCGTTAATTTCGGATTTCACTCGCTCAGATACGTTCGCTCCTTCCAACCTCCCTTTTGCCTCAATCCAGGCGGGAAACATCGCCAGTCGAAAAGAAACGGAACAAAGGAGAAAATACAATAATCTTTCACAGAAGTACCATTTCGTAGCCATTGCTATCGAATCCAGTGGTTCATGGGGAAAAGAAGGCCTCAACTTCATAAAGGAAATAGGTAAGCGTATCACACAATTATCTGGTGATGATAGAGCAAGCACCTTCCTAATTCAAAGAATAAGCATGGCAACTCAAAGAGGTAATGTAGCTTCAATCCAGGGAGCCATTCCCAAAGGCAAAGAACTGGATGAGATATTCCTACTGTAATTTTGATTTATTTGACGGAACGTTTCTCACTTTCCATAATTATAAGTAGATAACCGCTAACATGAAGCCTACCGTTGTAGCAGATGAAATGTTTCCTGAAGGAGCGGGACCATACATGGAGATGGAAGAGGCAGGAGGTTCTGATGGCCTGTTAATGGATTTGGCGGCAAATGAGAAAGTAGTTCATGCAGACGCTTTCAGTGATTTCGAAGGTGTATTTGATGATCACGATCGGCAGTGGTTGTGATGGTGGCCTTCGAAACTTGTAACAATAATGCTTTGCACTTCTAATTCCACAATATTGTTTATATTTTTTATACATAATAATTGATTAAATAAATTGTATAATTCATATATTTAAATCAAAGCGCGCAAATATAATAATTATTCATTAAGAAAAAACAAATGTACAAAACTATTTATCAGTTTATAAGAAAAAATCTATAACAAGAAGAAGAATAAAAATAAATTGAAAGAGCTAAGTGGTGTAGTCTCGAACTATTACTACATTTTCGAAGGAGAGTTATATTTCGAACAACATGATTGTCGTATTGTTTCTTGTGTTAAACGTGATGCTAATACGGCTTAATCACTATAAGAATTATATCCGATGTGATAGCCATCTGTTAAGCTTTTCTTGAACTATATTCCACGAGTGAGTGGATATATTTTGAATAGCGTACAAGAGAGCAACTGTGTTGAATCGCATATAATTAAAATAAAAATCTAAACCTATTTTTTTCTAACCTATGTCAGTGAAGTGTATAAAATTTCAAAATGCGTATAAATGAAAAAATAATTGGACTTTTCTAACCTAATGTAACTTGTAAAATGTAATGTAATAAAAATGTAGAATGAATAAAAATTAGAGTAGGTCTTTACTTTACATGTACAAAAAATGAAAGTAATTAAAAAAAGAAAGTAAAAAATAAGTTGTAAAAAAACGTTAAAAATGGTGCTGGTTGGGAATTGAACCGAGAGTGCCTGCGTAGCAACCCGACACGTTTATCGCTAAAACAACCGACCACCCAGTTCGCAGCGATTTTGGAACTCGTTACAATAATAGACGAGATTGCAGTAAACGCGGGAAAGTGAGGAATAATGCTTTCCTAAGAACGTCCTCAAACTATTGACCTGAGTTCTAGATAGGAAACTAGCGTTAAATTAGTGACAGAGGTAAATTGAATGTTGCTACTAGGTTTTTGATTGGTATACTGGAGTCTTGTTTTGACGATACAATAAAACTTTAATTGTAGATGCAGAGAGACCCCTCCTTAACAAAATACACACAAGGGAAGGTTGTGATTGCTTACGGATGAACCAATTATCCACATGAAGAGACTTTGATTGTCAAGTCTACACAAGTTGTGCGTTCATTTGTTGTTAGTACGTTCTCCTCATTTAGAAACAACAAACAAACAAAAAGAAGGAAGCAAAATAAAACATTGAAAACAATGGCGTGAACGTGAGAAGATTACGGAACGAGACAATCCTTCTAATCTCTTTGTGTATTTTATCTTTTTCGCCCCGCCTTGTTTGTTTGCAAGCGTCACCCCTGTATTTCCTTAGTTTACAACGCCATCTCTCGGTCTCCTACTGAACAACGCGTTTGTCACACTTCACGCTTTAAATGGGTGACAAAGTAACCCCAGAATGTTGCATAGCAAGGGGGGCAAAGTCGTGACTTCCATACAAGTAGCCGATGTTTTCAGCCAAAGCCATTGTCGAAACTTTGTGTTATGTGGACGGGCTCATCATTTTCTGTTGTCAGTTTTTGCATGTAAGCTGCTTTCATATAAACAACAAAATCCACTTATTACACCAGCAAGATGTTTCGCCCGCCTCCGTACAAGATGTTATTCAAATAGAAACGGACCTCCATAATGCGGACAAATGTAATGGTTCAATCTACTGCAGTTCGGAAAGCCAATTGTAACTGTGCTTGGATCGTTCCAAGAATTTCAGAGACCTTTAAGAGGCCACTTTAATGATTTCTTTTTGTTATTATTATCAATCATCAATAACATCATTATGTAATGATAAAACTTTTATTTTATAATACTAGATGGCGCTGTAGTATACTTATTGACAGTAGGGTCTATTTAGTGAAACGGACTTAACAATGAACACGTTGGAAGAAAAACAAAAAGACAATAATTGTGTCTGCATTACGTTTTACTACAAAACTGTTACCACAGCTGTTAAAAAGGATTGATAATTTAGAAGTTTATTTTATGCAATACTGTAACACAATTGATCACATTAAGAATTACTCTAATTCGCTTAGTTTTGTAACATGAATGATATTTAATAACACTTTTACCTAATACTCAGGAAATAAAAATTGAAGATTGTTATACTTACACCCGCGAAATATTCTGCTAGTGTGGAATCGCGAATTTGAAACAAAACACTAACTTCAATTAAAAAAACATTCAACGTGACTTATATTAGGACATAATGCTGCGATTACGCACTTAGGTATCGGTTAGGACTTTTCTTCAGGCACCATCCCGACATTTTGTCTGGTGAAAAGAAATCTTATTCAGAATGGTTGACCGCGGGATTCGAACCCGCGTACCAACTTATTGCCGATCAGAAGCTTGTGACGTTACGGCTAGCACTATGGAGGTTGGGTTTGTGCTTATACGTTATATACACTAAAGTGCCAAAAGTCGTGGGATAGCGGGAGGGAACTAGCTAACGGCGCGAAATAGTTACAGTGTGGTCAATTGGATTGCTGTGAGTGCAGTGAAAACGTCGCGTATCGTGGTGATGGCAACCCGACCGTAATTATCGGCGTTTAAGCGCGGGATAATAGCTGGTGTTAGACGAATGGGGCATGCGATTTCGGAAATCGTCCGGATATTGAACTTTACTCGCTCAGCAATACCTAGAGTCGAAAGTGAGTACCGCAATGGGGGTGCAGGGGGTGCTATTTCGACCCATCAGGAACAACGAACTTGCCGCCCACTGGTGCTGAATGACTGCGACCGACGACGTCTGGACAGACTCGTCCGGATAAACAGACAAGCAACAATGCGTGATCTCATAGCAGGAATCGATGCAGGATGTCGCAGGAACGTGTCTCAGAGGTCAATGCAGCTCAATTTGCATCCGTGGGTCATCACAGCCAAAGACCGACACGTGAGTCTCTACTAATCGCTTGCCATCGGCGGCGGTGATTCACATGGGCTAAGGAACATGTGGATTGCGCCTTAGAGGACTGGTAACGTGTAGCGTGGTCAGATGAAACGTTTCCAAGTGATACGCGCGGATTGTAGTGTCCGGGTGCTGCAGAGACTCCATGAGGCCATGGACCCAAGCTGTCAACAAGGTACTGTGCAAGCTGGTAATAGCTCTGTCATGGTGTGGGGCGTGTTTGGGTCCTCTGTTCCGCTTAAACCGGACATTGACCGGTCAGCGCTATGTTCTGCTGCTCGGTAACTCTCTCTAGCCTTTTATGGACTTCGTGTACCCTACCAACAATGGAATTTTCCAGGAAGTCAATGCGTTTCGTTTATTTATTTTATTTCCCAATTACCCCGGTGAGATTATTATAGTCAAATACTTTTGGTTCAACTTTATTTGAATTTATTTTAAGGCCATTAGGCAACAATGGCTCAGGCTGTATGAATGATTATGGGATAAATTGGTGGAATGAAGAAAGTGGGAGGAAACGGGAGCACCCCGAGAAAACCCAGGCGCACGGTGTTTGTTCACAACAAAGCTCACATGGCATGAGCAGGGATCGATCCGACGACCCCTAGCACCAGAGGTGAGAACTCTACCAACTGAGCCACCGAGGCCTGGTTGACTCCAGAGGCCGAGGGATACAGAATGAATTTTATTTATGGCCTTTAGGCATCTAAGGCTCAGGTCGGTATAGGGAAGAGGAAAAGATTCGGGAAGATGTCGGTCAGGGCCTATGTTGAAGGTGCCATCCCTTCATTTGCCTGGTGTGACTGAGGAAAAATCCTAGTAAAACCTCAGTCAGGATGGTCGTCCGCTGGTGTCGAAGCCATGACCTCCCGAATACTACGCCAACGCTCTACCAGTGAACAACGGCGACTCAGTGCCGAGGGATAAAAGCGACATTGAATAATAAAAGTTCCAGGTAATCTTTTATATACAACCCGAAATATATGTGACAAAAAACTGTCATATTTTGTACAAGCAAACCTTGGACCTTAATGAGTCCATATATAAAATACAACATTTTTGTGTCACATATGTTTCGGGTTGTATATAAAAGACTCGCTTTAGTTCGCTGGGGGCTGCTTCAGTTGTTTTGGGAGGCTGCACCAACTTTATCTTAACCAGAATCTATCTGCAAGACTGCACGGCCATGATGTCCATGTGCACCCTACCAGGTCTGTGCCCCCAAAGAGAGGTATGCCCCATTTATTGTAACCTACTCTTTATCATACACCTTCATACAAAATTTCGTTTCTCCAGCTTCAATGGTTTGGAAATTGTGCTTTTTCGACGGCCATTTTCAATCAAAGTTGACGACTTTTTTATCGTTTTCTTGTGTTGTCGTGACCTACTTGTGATGGAACACCTTCATGTAAAATTTCATTTATCTAACTCAAGCGGTGTGGAAAATGTTTTGGCGGCCATTTTGAATCCAAGATGGCGACTTCCTAAATGTAATATTTTCCTAAACTACTCCTCATAATGCACCTTTATGCCAAATTTTGTGTCTCTAGCTCAAACGATGTGGAAAATGGATTTTAGGTCCGCCATTTTGGATCCAAGATGGCGACATTTTCAACATTTTAAAATATTTTCCTAAACTACTAGTGATCAGGTACCTTCATACCAAATTTCTTATCTCTAGCTCAAACGGTGTGGAAAATGGATTTTTAGCATAAGCCATTTTTATCCAATATGGCGTCTTTGGATACATTATGTAACATTTTCTTAATCTAGTACTGATGTTGTACCTTCATACCAAATTTCATTTCAGTAGCCTTAACCGTTTAGGCTCTGTATTCTATACAACAGTGGGTTTGGCGGCCATGTTGGATCCAAGATGGCGACTTTTTAAAAATGTCGGTTTTTTCCTCTACTTACTCATAATCCTACACCTTCATACCAACTTTGGTGTTTCTAGTTCCAGTAGTTTGGCATGTGAATTTTGATGATCAGTGAGTGAGTGTGTCAGTGACCATGGGGCTATGTAGTATATGGACTCGATTTGCTTCGCTGGGGGCGCTGCCCCCAGGCCCCCGTCGGAGCTGCGCTCCCAACTTGAGGGTTTGGGGAGGTTGGGCCCCCTTTAGCTTAACCAGACTCTCTCTGGTAGACTGCGCCTCCATGGTACAAATACCCCCCCCCCGGGGGGGGCTGCTCCCTCATAGGGAAGATTTGTCCCATTTTTGTAACGTACTCGTCATGCTACACCTTCATACCAAATTTCGTTTCTCTAGCCTTAGTGGTTTAGAAAATGGGGTTTCGGGCGGCCATTTTGGATTAAAGATGGCGACTTTATTAACGTTTAATTAAATTGACGTGACTACTCGTGAAGGTACACCTTAATATAAAATTTCATTTCGCTAGCTCGAATGGTGTCGAAAATGATTTTTGGGCGGCCATTTTGAATTAAAGATGGTGACTTTTTCTAAACTAATTGTTATGACACATTTTTATGCCAGATTTCGTATCTCTAGCTCAAACGGTATGCAAAATGATTTTTTGTGACCACGATTTTGGTTCCAAGATGGCGTCTTTGGAGAAATTTAGTAAAAGTTTCGTTACCTGCTAGTGACTATGTACGTTCATACCAAATTTCATCTCGCTAGCCTCAGCCGTTTAGGCTGTGTATTCTATACAACAATGATTTTGGCGGCCATTCTGGATCCAACGCAACGCACAGTTTTTGCAAATCCTGGTTGGGTCGCCAAAAACTGTAACGACCCCAACCCAAGATCCCAATAGAGATCACACACACACACTTCCTGGCTAGGTGAAGTCAAAACAGCAACACCAAAATCAATCCAGGAATGCAAATAGGGTCGCCAGGAGCCTAGAGTACCCACGCAACGCATCTAACCTAAACTCTAGCTCCAAACATTTTCTACACCCCAGGTGGCGCAGAAATGCCTTCCAGATTTAAGAATATCTGGGAAAGAGGATTCCAGATCCTTGTGGTCGCTGTGAAAAAAAAACAATTTAGAACGAGGGAGGAAATACCGGTAAGGCGACACCTCCAATCTTTTTAATTAGATCGTCGGTTCATACTCTGAAGTACCAGCTGGTTCAGATTAGCGATATATTAAGAAAGAAAAACGCAAATCTTTACTTGGGAATAATATCAAACGATAATACACTGCAAAAAATAGCTGTGTTAATTCAACACAATGCGGTGTCCCAGCGTGACTACCACTTTTGTGTGTTAAATCAATACAACATACGGTGTTGATTTTAGTACTGTGAAAAAAAAATGTTTCGGATGCAGTGAGATTTGAACATGGGTTGTTTAGTTAGAAGTCAAGCGTCTTACCGACTTAGCTAAATCGCCAGACAGAAAAATTACTCGTTGCAAACGATATTTACTGAACAACATTTGAATTAAACGACTACACTATAGAGTTAAACAGTGTATGGGATCAAATATATGTTGCTGAATCCCCAAAACAAACTAAGTTACTTGCACGACTTATCCCATGGTTTAATCACTTCCTATTTGTCCATTGAGAACCAGAATTCCCATTCATTGAGAACGTTTTATTTCTATGAAAGCAAGCAAGATGGCGACAGCCAAACACTTGAGCAGCATTACTGCTTTCTTAACGTAACAACATGTGAAATGCTGCGCTTGCTTTCATAGAAATAGAACATATTCTCAATAAGTGGGGATTGTGATCCCTACTTGACCAACGGAAAAGTCATTAAATCATGGCATAAGTCGTGAGAGTAACTTTGTGTGTGTTTGGGGTTCAGCAACATTTTTTTATCCTCTATATTGTTTCAATCTAATACTATTTCCGTTTGCCGATTTAGTGAAGTCGGTAAGACGCTCGACTTCTGAGTAACCCATGTTCAAGTCTAGTTACAGCCGTAACTTTTTTTCTCTCCCAAGCCGAAGCACAGGGAATGAAGGAATTAAAAACATAAGAATTAGGGATGAGGTCATAGAGAAAGTAAACAAATTTAAATACTTGGGAGCATACGTAACAAGCAAAAATGAGGTCACGGAAGAAATAAAAAGTCGCTTAGTATAGGGGAACGCATGTTTCTACTCAGTCCAAAAACTTCTAACATCGCGATTAATATCAAGGAAATTAAAATTTAAAATATACAGAACGGTTATTCTGCCGGTAATACTTTACGGTTGCGAAAGTTGGAGTACGACCCTAGCAGATGAACATAAATTGCGTGTATTTGAAAATAAGGTTTTGAGAAAGATATATGGGCCGAAACGGGACGAGATGACTGGAGAGTGGAGGAGACTACATAATGAAGAACTCCACGGACTGTACGATTCACCAGATGTTGTAAAAATAATGAAATCGAGACGACTAAGGTGGGCAGGGCATGTAGCTCGGATGGGGGAAAAACGAAGATTATATTCTATCCTGGTTGGAAGGCCGGATGGAAAGAGGCCATTGGGAAGACCGAGACGTCGTTGGGAGGACAATATTAGAAGAGATCTTCGAGAAGTAGGTGTTCGTGATGAAAACTGGCTTGATACTGCCCAGGATAGAATCCAATGGCGAACGTTTGTTACTGCGGCGATGAACTTGCGAGTTCCATAAGCCATAGAGTTAGTTAGTTAGTTAGTTAGTACTGAAATCAACACCGTGTGTTGTGTTGATTTAACACACAAAAGTGGTAGTCACGCTGGGACACCGCATTGTGTTGAATTAACACAACTATTTTTTACTGTGTACGCA
Organism: Lepisma saccharinum; assembly: GCA_022664845.1. Classification (NCBI taxonomy): domain Eukaryota; kingdom Metazoa; phylum Arthropoda; class Insecta; order Zygentoma; family Lepismatidae; genus Lepisma; species Lepisma saccharinum. Next base: position 63,755 of record JAGDQP010001573.1, read on the forward strand.
TATCTACTCATATGTGACTCATACTATGTCTTTACTCACTTCGAAGTCTACAGGGTGGCAAAAGACCATGTCTTATCTTTACCTTAGTAGTGCCCACACCTGTAGTTTGGAATCGCAATTCCTGAAATAAAGACGACGAACACCAACGAATGACGGTCGCAACTCAATCCAAACGTAGTGTCATAACGCACAAATGCAAATATTATTTATTCACACAAATCACATGCTGGAGTCACTTCCTATGTCAACGCAGAATAAGCAGAAATTCCATATATAGTTCCTTTCCCAAGTTATCACATCTCAGCTGGCGAAAGAATCCTACCACTGGCCTACGGATTTTTGAACCAACCTAATCTAATTAAAATAGCATCACTCAAAACGATAGGTTTACCGAAACACAGAAATAATTTAGTATCGATTGCTGTCAAACTTGACGGAATGATTCGTAGTTAAATTCCAATGAATATCATGGCAAACATTAAATAAATCACTGCACATCATAAATATTACTATACACTGTATGAGGATTATCAACTAATGCCTTAAATCGTACCTAGTTAACTGAGAGGACTTCTATATTACGTTCACTGAACAGAAACACAAGATTGTTCGAAGAAATATAAAAATTTCAGAATTTCAATTTATTAGACTGAATGTACATAATGCTAGCTTTCGGAAATGATAATTTCATAAAATCGAAGCAGAATTACTCTTGAGCTGTATAGGAACAAACAAATTTGAATCGTCTTTCTGGTATACATTGAATTAGTTAAGCAGAAATGAAAGTTAGTTTGTCGGATATAAATGTCCATAATTTCTATAATAATCTGTACTTGCCAAAATCTTTGAACGGCTAATTCACCGTCGATTATCCCAACATGTCGTAGCACGCAATCTTCTACCTTTTCATCAATATGGATTCCGACCGGGATTTGACACAGTCTCACAGCTCGTACGAGTTATTGAAAATATCACTTATCAGTACAACTCATTTGGCCATACCATAGGCGTATTCCTTGACTCATCCAAGGCATTTGATCGTGTTTGGCATTCTGGACTAGTGCATAAACTAATCCAAGCTGCTTTTCCAGATTATCTTATTAGGCTTATTAAATCTTATCTTACTGAGCGCACATTTTTTGTTTCCTGTAATGGCACTACATCTGCTACCTTACCAATCACTGCTGGGGTTCCCCAAGGCTCAGTACTTAGACCACTGCTCTTCAATCTCTATTCAGCTGATCTTCCTACCTCACCGTCTACCAATCTTGCTACATTTGCTGATGATATGCACTATTCTCTTCTCACCGCAACCATCGATATGCTCACCTACAAGCTCAGCGACATCCTGATCTCCTCCAACAGTGGCTTACCAAATGGCGAATCAAAATTAACCCGGACAAAACTGCAGTAGTTTATTTCACTTGACGAAGACCTCGTGATCTAAGACAGCTCAGCCTCTTCAATGAACCATTAACTATACAGAATACTGCAAGATATTTGGGAATTGACCTTGATCGTCGATTAACATTTGCATCTCATTTACAGTCTGCTGCCAAACGAGCAACACAAAGAACCATGGCACTCTATCCCATGCTCAAAAGTCCGGCGCTTTCAATTCAACTAAAGCTACGTATTTATGCAATGATGATCCGACCTATACTCACTTATGCTGCTCCTGCTTGGCAACATGCAGCTCCCACTAACCTCAAGAAACTTCAAATAGTTCAAAATTTAGCTGCTCGCATCATCTCCGGTCACTCGAAGGATACTCGAATTATTCAAATCCATGAAGACCTTAATCTTGAACTTCTCTCCGATTTCATTGCTCGATCTACACGATCATTCTGGCACCGCATCAGCATTACTCAACATGTCCCTCTACAAGAGATTGGCACACTATTACCATACAGATACACATACCGTATGCCTCGTCCGTTATGATCACCCACTTTACAACTAATGACCATAATTCTGAACTTTAATATAACATGAACTCAACTCACGATATTTCTTGAAGAATATAACACGCTCCAGAGCATTGATAACAACTGCAATTGTGTAACATTGTGGCTTAACGTCTACGCCATCCCTCCTTCTCCTTTTATTTAGCATCATGACTAACCAGGGAAGCGACAGTTGGACCCTGTCTAACCACATACGTTCATCATCAAGCCAATGAGTCACTACAGATGGAAGGCATGGCCTCACGGCCGAAACTTCGAAAAGCATTGTCATGAAACTGGTAATGGTAATAATAATTAATAAATCTCGCTGAAATGTTTACAAGTTATTCCAAAAACATTGTTATTTAATTTAGAAAAGTTTTATCACATTATTACTTACACGAATGAAGTTATTGTCCAAAATACATCTTACAGAAAGAACCAAGTTAGCCTTATTAAAGGCATGACGTCATTGCAGATGATTACCATATTATACAATTCCGTTCTGAATAAATCTTGAAAAATGAAAAATAATGTTATAAAATGTTACTATTTACCGGAGAATAGTGACTGGAGTTGAAACCAAGATTAACTAACCATGTCGAGTTATTAAATTTATAATTAACATAAAAATACGTTACGCAAAGATGGCTGAACAGACAGGTAGCTAATTTGACTATGTAATGGAAAATATGCGGTAGCTGTCAACATTGCTAACCGGGAATTTCGAAAGAATTTGGAAACTGGAGACGAAAATTATGCATGTGATTATTAAAATCCAACGTTCCGATACTTAAAAAATAGAAATTCAGTTAATAGCGGCCGCATACTGAAATTTAGCACATGTTACTCATACAGACAAATAATCTAAAAATATAAAATACTGATAATTTTGTAGACGTGAAATTTCGGAGTAATTTCTTGAAAATAACTTCTCGTTAGAACTGGTTTCTGTATGATTTTCTTCTTAAAACGATAGATATAATATTTTCCGAAGTGGACGAAATGAAATGTGTTTTAATATTCAAAATATAGCTTTTATAATTACCAGTAGCTGTTAGGGCTCGGGAAAGGCAAAACTACTGGGAGCCCCGACGTCCGTCCTTCGGCGTGAACAAAATGGAACTAACTAACGAGGCGAGGGAGAGCAGTTCTCCCATCAAACGGAGAAGAAAGCTGATTCACACCAATCAGCAAAGAACAAGTCACGAAGCATTGACTAAGGTCCAATCAAAAACAAGCACACTAGATCCAAGTCATTGCTGCGTGACTAACGAAAACCTGGATTGATAACGATTAAAAGCCAAAGCAAAAATAAAACGAATCACGCTCACTATAACCAACCAAAGAGAATGAGCTAAGGAGAACACATAGAAAGGAAACAGAACGTAGACTAAGAAAATAAAAGGTGAAGAAAATAAATAAAAAAGGAACAGCAACTAGGCTGTTACACCAAGATGGCGACTTTTACAAAATGTCGGATTTTTTCCTTTACCTACTCATGGTCCTACACCTTCGTACAAAAATTTGATGTTTCTAGCTCCAGTAGTTTAGCCTGTGAATTTTGATGATCAGTCAGTCAGTGACCATGGGGCTATATAGGACATGGATTATCTGGAATTTTTTTTATTTGTCAATGTCGCTTGAATCCTTTGGCTTTTGGAGTCGACATATAGAATTGTAACTCATTGTTAACTGATACACTTGTTTGGTAGTTGTGCAAAAGTGTCAACAATCTTCTTGTTTCCCTATCCCTCAACCTAACACACAATGTTTCTTTCAGGAAAAATGTTCGGGGGTATTTTAGATCTTTAGAGGGGATAAATAGAAGATAAGTCGTAATTCTAGTAGAACAATGAATGAACCCTTGTTTTTACAAAATTTGTTGCTTTTAATTGCAGGTGATTGACACAATTTGGGGGTAATACCCCCGGTCATCCCTCTGGTAACAAATTATACATATAATTTCGCCGTTGTTGCCTCACGCCACAGAATCAAAGCATTTTGTTTGTAAAAATTTAGTAATTATTCATCGCTATATTTAATGAAAGCATGGATAAAAAAATTTATGGAAACATATACTACCAAAAATGGCTGTGTAAATTCAACCTTTTTCTATGTTTTTGTATTAAATCAGCCACCGAATCAACACTGTTGTATTGGTTTAACACAAAAAATGTAATGATCGTCCATGTGCCAAAAGTTAAACATGGTCTTCACTTATAAACTTACCATATACCCTGTGAATTTTTTGAGACTATACCACTGTCCACTCACTCCCTGTGTTCATTCTCTGTGCTGACGTCAGGAATGTACTTTCCCGAGAGCGACGTCTACCCATTTGACCCCTAACTGCACGGATATATACTGTGACGTCATCCGTCGACATTGCTCTGGCGCGCAGCTAATGTAAGCCCAAGCGAACAAACTTTAAATGTGCCTTCTGTGTTTACAACGTAGAATCCAGATGTGGACAATACAGGCATTTAGCCTGCAGTAATTACGACATTTCGGTTACACAAATCCTTGAAGTTGAAAGAAATTAAAAGTAAAGAGTTCTAATAGGAAGACATTTAGAAGAGTACATTTTTGTCCCATAGATGTAGCAGCATACATTCCTAGTCCTGTAATATAAAATTAATCATTCTATGAAATTGAAGAAGAATGCTATAAACAGAAGAACTGTAATTCATAAAGCATATTACTATTTTATACTCATATAAACCGTTTTGTACTGGTATTTTGCACATTAGTTAATGTTAGATAAAATGTTAATGAAGTTTATTATGTTTGGACCGAAGTAAGAGGGGTACGAGACAGATTGCTACTGCTGTTTAATTCTTCTTACGTTCTGTACAATGTATACACTTAACAGCGCGTAAGTTTTCACTCACAAGTAAAGATACTGATGGAGCTAAAAAAAATGTATTTTTTTTTTCTTCGGTAATGGTGCGAAAATCAAAGAATGTGCGCATGCAAATTTTGGCAACTCGAGTGCAATTCCTTTCAGAGATATCGATGATGTAATAGTCAGATTCTTGTTTGTGAAGAAAAAGTGTGGAAGTACCCTTATATTTGTAAAACGCTGAAAGAAATGAAAAGCAAATACATAGTAATGGGTACTGGGTGGAAGGCGCTACCTGTTGGATGGTATGTTCTTCACGGTCTCCATCTTGTAGTCCGTCATATTGAATCTCGGTTGGTTTTCTTAAATGGGAACTAGGTCCTGTAACATGTTATTCTGGGTTAGAATTTTACGGGAAACACGTTTCTTAAGTCAGTTTTGCTATAAAATGTATTATTGTGAGAGATGAATCATTCCTGATTATAGTGCCATATTGATATGCATTTGTTTGTATTTTGGTTTCATATCCTTTGTTATTTCAAAACAAAATGGGTGTTTTCAGACTCTTGCATCATTAACCCATACTGTCACATACCATTGTCTCTCACAATAATGAATGTACGAAAAAAAACCTGACTTCAGAAATGTGTTTCCTGGAAAATTCTAGCCCAGAATGACATGTTACACGACCCCCTTTCCATTTAAGTAAATCAATCGAGATACAACATGGCGGAGTTTAAGATGGCGTCCGTGAAGAACAAACCTTCAAATAGATAGCGCCTTCCACCCAGTACCCATTACTGTGTATTTGCTTCCCATTTATTCCAGCATTTTGCAAAGCATTTAAACATTTTTTCTTCACTCTTCAGAAACAAAAAATCTGTCCATCATATCATCGATATCTTTGAAAATAATTACACTCGAGTTGCCAAAATTTACATGCCCAACATTCTAACCATTATGAAAGAAATAACATTTTTTTTTTCTCCCCGATCAGTATGTTTGCTTGTCAATGCAGATGTAAATATATCATTTCATTTATTGTTTTTTCTTAAAATGGTGGAGTTAACCTTTTCCTACACTCAACTCAGTGCTGAAGTTGGACCGGAACGGAGTTCCGGCATAATTGAAACCTAGCCTTGAGAATTCCGGCATAAATTTACAGATGCAATAATTTGCGAAAGTATTTTCGAAATATATTTCGACAATGCGTTTAATCTGAACTGTTAATAGCGATATGATTTTGTATTCCTGTCGAGACAATTTACGATAACTAAAAAAAAATATATATATTTGTGTTTAATTAATAATTCACTACTAGCGGCCATTCTTAAGTATTAGATTTGCTATTGCTTACGCGTGTTTAAGCCATTATTATACTGTTCTTAAATCATATTCTTCATGTTAAAAGCTACATGTAATGTAGTGCTTATTCTTTATCCTATTGTAAAATTTAGTAGAAATGCCTTTTTATAAATTTATGAGTTTATAATTGCAGGGTTTCGCCTAAAATATTTTTCCAACTTTAGCACTGACTCAACCATTGAAAATTTTACATCAAATTTACATGATATGAGTCGTTGAACACTAAATTGCAATATAAATTATTAATTGCAATAAAAATGAAGAAAAAATGTAATAATACATCCATAAAGCGATTACAAACGGAAAGAAGAAATACTACCTATATTTACGTAATAACTAGCCTGAAATAGGCCTAATAAAAATAATAATGATATAACATTGTGTCGTGTTGGTCTGTGTGTCTAGTGAGTCAGAGAGAATTGTAGCTGGTGGGCTGAGATAAACATCCATTTCGTTTTCGTCTAAATGATAATTTCAGGGTGGACTCGGAAGGGCTGAGCTGAGCCCATCCAACTATTTTCTACGGTACTTTTATCGCAAGTCATGGATTTTGTGTTTCTATAGATTCTACGACGCACCACAATACATCGGTTGACAATTATGCGATAATATTTGGCCAATTTACGAATTAATGAGTAGGATGGGATGCATTTGTTAGAAACGACATTTGGATACGAGTCCTCTCACCATTCGGCTTGGAATTCGATCCGTGAACGAATGAAAAAGAAATGCTTACCCGGGAATAAAGACTTAGGCCGGCTTTTCATGCACACGCTAGCGGCGAGCGCATACATGAAATGCTAGCTGTAACCAATTCACTGAGAAGGAAATTGCAGTGAATTGACACAGACTTATTCTTTAGATTCCGAATGTGTACACTTAATTTAAAATAAAATGCCATTGAAACCCTATTAAATCAACTTCAGTTAACCGAGCTTCTGTATTAGGCTAGCTTTTCATGCAACAGTGCGTTGCTTGCGATTTGAGTGAGTATTCAATTGAAACATGTGTTTAAGTACGGTTCTACGTGTAACACGAATTTCTATTGGCTATTCATAGAAATCGCAAGTAAAGCACGGAGCGAACACCTGCAAGGAAAGCTAGCCTTATCCTTAACAAACATATAAGTGAACATTCATCAAGGTATTCACTTCACCCGAATTCCTAATTATCTGAGGTACTATTGATTCACATTACATCGGATAATCATGTTTCTACTGTAAAATGAGATTAGGTTGCAGTAATGAATAAGTTTTTATAATACTTACTATACTTGGAGAGCACTTTTGGCGGATAAGTGAGGATGTTAGATCTTTAAAATTAATTCTGTTCCTTTGTAGTTAAGATAGGAAAGTTTCATAGAACTGACCTGTAAGAGTAAACCAGAGAAGCCATTATTACAATTTAGAATATACATTTTATATGCATGCATGCTAGTACATTCTTTATATACATTCTTATACATTTTGTATCTTAATATGTGGGGTAAATTTCATTGACGAATTGCTGACACAAAAGCAACAAAATAAACTCATATAAATACGGGTCCAATTCCGCTTCGTTTCCGAGATTACAGGGTTGCCAACTTAGAGCATGAAATCTACCCCATGACACAAATAATTCACAATTAGTCAGAGACGTCTCGAGGCATGAAAGAAAAGATTTGTTTGTGGGAGTAGATGGTGCATATTGTGAGGCAAAATTTCATGCTTTTAGTTTGTCAGTGGTGCCAACCTTGTTTAAAAGTTTTTTTTTAAATGGACGATAAGTCAGAATATTACGTAGCTGGTATTCCTGAGTGATGATAAACATCGCATTGAGTGTTACCAACTGAGGATAAGACGAAGGTTTAAATATCCCAAGTAGAATTATAATTTGCGCCATACATCGAAATTTTAAAATTTATTCATGACCTTTAGGTATTTATGACTCAGACCAAGAGATGGAGTTTATGTGCAACTAATAAAGAAACTAATGCAACTGTTCACGAAGCAGCTAATCTCTTGAAAAATGTCTCTGGCAATACTTTGGTTTCGATAATTTCTGCAAATTAACATGTTACTTCGGATACTTAATCTCGTGTTTTTGACCTCAAAGTTGGCAACATTCCGCTCTTTGATTTAAATGAGATCTTTAACACCATTTTGGGGGACACCAAATATGCAATGAACTGACGTATTATTCATTTTAAAAAATAACTTTTGTGCAAGGTTGGCAACCCGAGAGCCTGAAATTTTGCCTCCCAATATGAACCATATTGAAGCAAATATATTCCCATAAATAACGTGTTCTTTTCATGTCTCATTGCTTATTTATCGAGGGGGTAGATTTCATGTTACAAGTTGGAAACCCTGATCCCCCCCCATGGATATGTATATATACATAATTCTATTTAAAAACAAGTAACGACATTTGTAAAAAGAAAAACGTATTATCTTGAAGAATATTACATCAGAACTACTTGAATACAACCACGAGAATTCATAATAGGTAGGGTTCCCAACTAACAGGAAAAGACAATGAAAAAAAATAAATAATAAAGAACTATTTTGGAAACGTGCCTTCCACAAGATTAAAATGATGACAGTTCCCACCGTAAATTGGACAAACAAGATAGTTCCCATCAGGAAATCACAACAACATATAAAAGAAGAAATCAAAGACTTCTTCCTTTTCTTTTAAATGGGAAAGTCACGCTCTTGAAAATACCAAAATAAATAATAAAATTTATAGACTAAATATTAGGCACGAAAGACATGACTACCAGAAGGACAATTAACCTATTTCTCAGTCCCTCTCATTCCTCATTGACCTAAGACCTTTCTTCAAATCCTGTTCCCAAAATTCCTTTCATATTTTGAAATTACTATTCCTGTCATCCATGGGAACTCAAGGACCTTTAAATTTACAGCATAAAAAAGGTAAGAATTTTACTATCCCCCATTAGAAGCCTACAGCCCATCCTGTGAAGAACTCAAAAAGAGAATTCAATAAAACCAGATAGAACTTAGTGTGGAGAGGAAAGTTTTGGGTTTTCCATCAACCCGGCTACATCAAAACGTAGAGTAAGTTCACTCGTGACTTGTGTGTGTTAGAAGTGAAGTTAGTCTATTTTTATTTAGTGTGTTACAACTTCGAAAATCAGAACAGTCTTGTATCATCAATGAACTATACTACCATTACGAACATTAGTCTATTCGTGCTTAATCGAAAGAACATAGAAGAAGAAGAAGATGAATATATGTGAGAGTTATTGACAGTATTAAGGAACATTTCTTCTCTATAAGGATTTCGGAAGAAAGAGATTTCTCAAGTGCTTATAAGAAAAGATATGTGAAATACAGGGCTTGATTACAAAGAATAAACTTAAACATATTTCTCGATTCACTCTAAATTCTGGTCGACAAATGGATAGGTTAATTTCTCTGAACATTGTTCATTTGGTAATAAAATAGTAAAATGTCCTTTCTTATTTCGATGTCTTAACACAGCATGTCCTCCCAGCCTCATTTTAGTAGTTAAGTCCTTTAGGAATACTTCAGCGTTGTTTCTTCAGAAGAAAGAAAGTAATTAAATCCAAGTGTATAAAAATGTGTAAAAATAGTGCTTTTCTGTTGTCGTTCATTTAATAACGAATACATTTCTATTCGCTACAACCGACCAACCGTATACCGTATACAATGAAAAAACGAGCGATAATCTATATATATATATATATATATATATATATATATATACATATATATATATATATGTGTGTGTGTGTGTGTGTGTGTGTGTGTGAGAGAGAGAGAGAGAGAGAGAGAGAGAGAGAGGAGGGGTTGCGTGGGAAGCTATGTAGTTCATCTACTATTTCACTATCTGTAATCAAACTCTCGGAAATACGACAGAAAGGAAAACGGGGAGTGTGCGTGTGGGTGTGTGTGTGTGGGGGTGAGAGAGAGAAATTAGTGTGTTCTCTCTCTTATGAATATGTGATTTGCACTCGTCGTTTGTTCTCTCTGTTTTATCACTGTTTCCTGCCGTATCACAAACACATGACAATGTAAACACATGTACGTATGAGTGAATATTCTGTTTGCCACAATTTCTTGTCTATGCACTGCTACTATATTCATTATTTACGAAGTTGCATTTCCCATTTGTTAGGTAAAATATGTATTTGTATGAGCGGACAATTTTACTACGAATTAGTACGAATGTCTGTAATGTATTTTCATGACTCAAAAATTATGGAATCTAGGAAATAATTATGCATCTGAAATTCAATTAAATATGATTTTTTAAAAATTAAATATGTGCACACACATTGCTCGTTATAAATTCAAGGAGCAGAACATGTTGATCCATAAATGCCAACTATACCAAAGCCATTTGAAAAAATTAATTTTGTCAGCAACACTGACGATTGGGATGTGTGGGGACACGAGTATCCGCATTATTTTTCTATTGTATCGAGGAATATTTATGCCAAGTTTCGTGTGAACACGTCCAACGGTATGGATGCAATATTGAAATATTGATATTAAAAAAAAATACAATTTGGGCGCCTGGAGTACATATATGACCTGACTCAGTACATAGTATGTAAAATTTGATATAAATCAGTGGTCGCGTGTAGATCTATGTAAGTAACGTATGTAACAAAAGTAATGTCCCTTTTCAGATAAACGTTGGAAGAAAAGTTGCTGCTAAGTTACACGGAATGGTAGTTCTGAAAAGAAAAAAATAAATTATTCGTACAAACGTTTCACACACTGTATAGATTTTATAATCAATCATATTTTTACACAGTTCATATGTATACAACTTATGGAACAATAATATTCCTTCCCTCTTCTGACAATACGTCACACTCTCATGTTTGCTGGAAGCGTTAAAATTGAATCGATCAATCATCCTTTTGCTTCTTACGGAAACTATTATAAACTGCACCATGCTAGCAGATAATTATTTAATCTTTTAGAATCGCTCTGACATCCCTTTCTAATGTAGAGAAATGTGTCTATCAATCCAAAGATCAAGGCAAACTTCATGTATATACACTAGTGATTCCGCCAGTCCCCCTCTGTGGGGGTGTCAACCCCTAAATGCGGAAGAACACCCCCAAAACTTTAAATTTTTACGATCAATAAATGATAGAAGCCGTGCAAAACTCCACTTACACTCTCCCAATTTTGACTTTACACCACCCCAAACTGAAAATCCTGGCGGAATTCCTGTTCTACATTTAAATAAATGTGACCTTTAATTTGAAACCTGTTTTGTTTCGTCTCTTCTGCTTTTAGATCAAAAATAGGAAAGTTTCTTTTTATTGCAAAAAAGAAACACAACGGTATTATTATAAACCACTGACCTCTATCTAAAACGATATTTGGTTGATCGATGCCATAAAATAAAATGAAGCCAGACATGCAAATAATGTAAACATGTACATGACGGTACTTACATAGCTCAAGAATGAAGAAATCAGTAAAAATGGACCACACAGCGACAACAACCGTTAAGAAACTGAGATACAATTTAAATTTTTGTTCATTTTAGACTAAACTGAAAATGGACGAATGAGGTTAAATGTTTGCTTTAGTGTCTATCTTTCAACACTAATCAAGCACTCCAGTATCGCACAGCTCATTGTTAAAAACCGACAAAGTATTTTGTCTAAAGCAAAAGATCCTTTAAGATACATTAAGCCCTGTCTAATCAACCTGACCTAGCGCTTATGTTTCATTATGAGCGTATACTTCATCGTCCTTAATACTGTTCAATCTGTCTTCCTTTTCTTCCCCATTTTCTGTCAAAAATACATTCAATTACATCCATAAGTGTAGCACACAATTACAAGTTTTTAATTTGAGATTGCTGCCTATGAAGCGGTTTAGTCACCAGGAATAATATTTTGATGAAGTAATTCAAACATTATTTTCTTTGCGATAATCTTTTATCTTTGGGACAGTCTTCCTGGTTCAATTGAGTTTTATTCGTGGTCTTTATGCATCAGTATGTCTCAAACTTGGATTGGTTAGAAAAGAGGATGTGGAAAAGATATTGATCAGAGTTAGTTTGAGGTACTATCTCGAAATTAGTCTGTTGTGACTAAAAAAAGGCTAAAACAAATCTCAATGAGGATGACCAACAGCTAGATTCGAAACTTGGACCTCTCGAATGCCAAGCACATGGTTTCGAACACTCTACGGTTTCTTACTCAGCGTTTCTGGTATTATTTGTTTACTTGAGAAAATCACAAAAGTCTTAATATTTTGAATACAAAATATATAAATTAGTAAATAAACATTCAATTTTTAAAGAAACTCACCAGTCTATGCGAGAAGCAAGTTAGTGCTTCTAATACAGGGGAAGTATTTCAAGTTGCCCCTACGAAAAGCTTGTACTATGTACGAGGCATATTTGAAAAGTAAGAGCGCATTGATTATAATATAACAAAAGAAGTGTTTCAATGCATTAGTGGTTAGAAACACATAGATAGCGACTTCATATATCTGCGTAGGTACCATTATTTTTCCAGCATTTGTGCTACCGTGGAAGAAACTCCTCTGAATAAAAATTCGCAGCCTATGAGTTCAGCCAGTCCACCTAAGCGGATCCGATCACTGTTGCCAGTCACCTTGCATAATCAATTTGCCCTTACTTTTTAAACGTACCTTGTATAACAGTAACTAGCTTTATTCTTAAAATATCATCACTACCAACCTCTACATATAATTCCCTTTGTTAATGTTGTTTGTAAACTAGTACAATATTACTTTTGAGACTCAGACATCCCAGAAGAAAGAAAATTGAGAAATAAATTACAGGACAAAATTTAATAACAATATTTCATTTTGTGTATGAATTTTCAGTATTCTTGTGTTCATCTTTTTCATTCTCTCGGTTTAAGCTTCTATGTGTGTACGTTTGCGTGTGTGGATTCACACACATGAAGTAATTTTTGTGTATGTAAACAACACTCATGAGTAAATTGTACTGTCTCACTCGAAAATGCAGACTCCTTCCACTCGTATGTGATCTGGTCATTAGAGCACCCCACCCACCACCACAAAAATGAGGGTGAAAACGAAATGAAAGTTTCTTTGTTCTGGTCTTTGTTCAGTACAGGAGCTGCTTTTGGTCTTCTTCCTTAGAAACACACTCTCACGCCTCCCCGCACGTGTATATATATATATATATATATATATATATATATATATATATATATATATGTATACGGAAGTTCTTGCTGTATTCCCCGCAGTGCAGTATTTAAAAAAAAGTAGGAAGTCCCTCTTTTTCTCGGCTAACATCGTCATATCCGTTTCTTGGAGTTTTCTTTATTCGCATGAAAAGCTTCCTAATTATGCGAAAGTGGTTGCATCCGGTTATTTAACGCCATGCTTTGTTTCATCCAGATATTACTTGTTCTCATTTTTTTTTTTAAAAAAAAAAGTCTCTTTCGAGTGTTATGTAAACATTGAAGAAAGTTCGGTGAAATTAACCGGCATATTATAACATAAGTTAACTTTAATTTAAATGTTGTTTTGAATGTTTTAAATTTCATCAGATCATCTCATACATTATTGAAATTCTTAAGGCTGATTAACAAATACATGAATGTAGTATCAAATAACAATTGAGAAGTTGTAACATATAGTAACAGAACTTAAAAAGGATTGTTGCAGTGTTAAATTAATAACAATCCATCGGACAGTTATAATTGGAAAAAAATATTATAAGCGTTTTTGTTCAATACTGATAACTGATTATGAATAATCTACAATAAAAGTGCTCTTGAACCTTCAAGAACCATCTAGCGGCTACCAGAAGAATTAGACAGTAAGTTAACTGACTAAAATTTGTGTGTTGCGAATAGAAAATTTCGACTTTTAAACAAATTCCGTTAGGAGGTCCTTTTGGAGGACGTCTTTCTTTTTCATCTTGCCTTCTCTCCTTTTCTAACTAGTTTGACATGTCCTCCATTCTCTAGTAACCAGGTTAAAAAAATTCAAAATTGGACATATTCGTACTCCTATGATCCAAAATTTTTAGTAAAATGTTCCTTATCGAATCAAGCAAATGATTCGTCATTCAACAACTTTCCATTTTTATTAAATCTTGTAACTTGATCGGAAGATACAATAAAAATGTAAAATGTTGTGGAACTTACGCTGTAAAAACTGAAATTTGAATGTAAGAACTTTTTCTTTTCGTCAGTGTTTCTTTATCGGATTTTAAATGAAAGGTAGCCATCGTTGTCTACCAATCTTAGATTAGTTGTCCTTCACTGGAAGAAAAAAACATCCGTAATTGTCCTCCATTTTTAACTTTACTGTCCTACAGTGGTAAAAAAAAATGATCTGGTAACACTGACAAACTTTAAGCTACTAATTAACTAACATATTTGATGTGGCACAATAGGACACTGTGGTCAACGGGTTTAAATCCCACGGGGATTCATTAACGGAGGAGTTTGGACCTACTACGAAGAAAAAAAACTGTGGGTTCAGCAGTGGCGTATTCCGGAGTCATAGCTTGGACTACCACTAGCCAAAGTAATAAGTAGAAAGAGGGTACGAAGGTCACACATAGTATTGATGATGATGATGATAGGTGTTCGGGTCTCCCTTTCATGTAAATTAGTATTACTCGTGCAGATCAAAATATTTGTTCACAAGCTTAGACTGTGGTGGTAGCCTAGGTAGTCCACAGGATACGCTCCTGGAGTCTAGTCCTTAAAAGCTCAGCAGCTCGTTCAGGACGTTATAATGACAATTCAAAATCAAATGCATTGAAAGTCGTAAGTGCAAAGGCGTTTTAGAGATTTCCCGATCAAGATGCCGACAACAGACACTTGATCAGCACTGGTCATATGGTTACGATAAGAAACCGGTTTCTTTTCCCACGCATGTGAAGAAATCACACTAGAACTAAAAACTGACAACTTCCAATAATGTAAGTTTGGCTTCAGCTGAGCTACCAATATTTGAAAATTGTATTAAGGGGAAACAGAAAAATGGGCGAACAGTGAATACACGAAAGATTTCTTTTGTGAAGGAAGTATTCCCGACGTTTCGAAAAGTAATATCTCCTTCTTCGCGGAATCTATTAAAGCATGAAAATTATGAACAGGATGTGTCGTTTGTAGTAAACATACAGAGGACTGACGTACGTTTAGTGAAAACTACGTACTTAGTTAACTGCCATTTCACTTTAGTGGTTGTTCAGCTACCAAATAATACACTATTGCTCTGTATTTCGTAAGAATTTGAATTTTATTCCACGCCTTGCTGACAAGTTTTATTTAAGGCTCAGGTCGGATGGATGATGATAATGGTGGAAGGAGGAAGAACGGAAGAACCATCAGAAAACCCACACATACGGTGTTTGTTCACTACAAAGCCTACATGGCTTAATCCGGGATCGAATCGCGGACCCCACACACCAGAGGTGAGTACTCAACCACTGAGCCACCGTGACTCTCAGTAGTATTGCCCACGAGACGAGACGAGACGGAGAAATGTCTATGAAAAGCTATAGGAGACAGAACACTTGTAATATACAATATACATCTTTACGAGACGAGTCATAATGGTCAAATTATCTCAAGATGGAGCCAAATTTTTATCTCCGAAACGTTGGGGAAAAAATTCTTTCATAACAGTAGTCATGTAATACAAAGCAGACATGTGCTTGATGATGTAACTTTGGTAACATTATCTGAATCTACGCTTGATATTCGGCTACAGCATCCACCTCGAAGGAGTGTTATTTAGTTTTTTTGTTTTTTGTTTGAAGTAAGGACAATTGGCTTGATATTGCCCAGGAAAGAATCCAATGGCGAACGTTTGTTACTGTGGCGATGACCTTGCGAGTTCCATAAGCCATAGAGTTTGTTAGTTAAAGCAAAACTTTACCACTCACGTTTCCATCAGGAACAAAAAAAATACAGTACCGGTATTAAGCGGTCTGACAGAGGGGAAGAGGCAAAAGTTTTGGACTACTGTCTCTCCAAAGTTCACGAGGGGAATTGTGTGTGGTAAGAGGTAGAGAGGGATGCTGAAATGATTTTGTCGTTATCAGCAGTGCACACCTGGAGGACTAGGGCTGTTCATGTTTTTTTCCTAACAGCTTCGATTTTTTTTTCATCTCGCTAACTACTGCACAAGAACAAGAGAAGCGTAAAGACAAGCTGGACTTTGCGAGGTTCTTTCAGACGGAGATATACCAGCCTTTCTACGTGCAACCCTCTTATGCCCGCCCACCTTTTCATCTCGAAAATCTCATCCAGAAACTCGATAACGCTCTTGGAAGTCGAAGGAAAAAAAGTCTAGGCTACGAGAAACAAAGCCTTTCGTAGCTCCTTTTGTCCAGTAGATGGCTCTGTAAGATGTGAAGGCAAGTCAACAAGGTTAGCATGGAATTTTTGTAAGGAAATAAAAACTTTTATCTATCTTTATATCGTAAAGTCAATAACTTTCATGAAAATTTCTCTCTTACAGGTTTGAAGTTCCTCCTTTCAATACAAAATCTTCTCCATAGTTCTATTCCGGCAAATATGATTTAAACTTTATGGTGAAGATACAAGGCCGTCAATATAAATATTTTGGATTCTCATGTAATTATAATCAATTTTGTCATGAAATCATTTGAAATATCACTCTTAGAAATACTTCTCTACACGAACTTACTGTTATATTGAGATATTCTTCTTACATCGAAAGCTACCCTGAAATTCCGCTATAGGAATCCACGTCTTACACGGAGAAAACTTACAAAGAAATAGCTGCTCATATCAACTGTAAGGTACCGAGATAGAGCTGGTATTGGTCCAAGTGTACAAAAAAGTGTATTTTTATCGTGTAATGAACAGAAGTCACTTCTGCTTCATTTTCATATTGGAATGATACACTACCGAGTTTTAGCGTTAGCTCGTACACTGCAGAACTTTTTGCCAGGCACGTATTTAAGGGTGTGTGTACAAGCCAAATTCTGTTTGTAAAATCCACATATATTTGGCTATTTTACAAAAAAAAAAAAAAAAAAAAAAAAAAAAAAAAAACTAGACCCCGTAAATACGTCACTAGGTCACTGGTGAGGACTGAGGAGTGCTGTGGCATGAGAGATGACGCTACAATTCGCCAGTGTTTCATTCCAGAACTAAAGTGAAGGTAAAGTGACTTCTGTTGATTGTATGATAAAAAATACATTCTTTATATACTTCGATCAATATTTCAGCCCCTTTCACGGTACTTTCCAGTTAATATGGGCACCAATTTTTTTTTGTACATTACCTCTCTATAGGACGTTATTTCCCAGCAAAATTTCAGCGGAGTTTTCAACATAATCTCATTGACGGTATCCTTGTTAGGATATGTTTAATCAACTTGATCGTGGAGAAAAAGACACTCAATAAAATCGAATAAAATTAGGAAACGACGAAAAGTCAGTCCTGGAAAGAACAATGTCGGAGAAAGATAGGAGAATTGACGAAAGATAGGAGTCGATTCTGTGGAGGTTTCGGAGAAGGAAAAGGCGAACGGAAGCCTATTCCTTACAAGTCGTGACGTGAGCCAGAGTGCGACTGTTGACAGAACAATGAAAAGTGTGCCAACGACGCTTTCACATACAACTTCAATACTAACGACACTTGTGTGTAGACCCGTTGTCAGTAATATTTCATATGTTGATCCTACAACACTGTATCATGAGATGTTATTCCATACAAGGCAGGTCAGTGCGATAGATGGCACCACGAGTTCTTTTTTATACTATGGGTAATATGTGGAGTATCGTTTCTATTTTCATTCTGTGGTAAGTCCGCGATCACATACCGCCATGTCGGGAATAGGTCGAGGGTAGGAATTGTTCATTAAAATTGGAGAAATCAATTAATCTCTCGTAATAACTGTAGTTTAGAGTCGGACTGATACACAGACTTATTTTTAACTAGTCACATCTAAAAAATTGAAGTCAGATACGGCCTAAATTTAAGATCTGCAATTTACACCTTAGGGGAACTATTCCCAATCTGACGATCTGAGGGGGCGCTCGCAAAACAATCTAAGACACACACACACACACACACACAAAGTTGTAATGAGAAATTCTTGTTCCAGGATTGTTTCATTTCTGAAAAGTCTATGAAGAAGCTCACTTCTGTGGTACATACATACCTAATTTCCTGTGGAACGTCGTCATATTAGCACAGTTTTATGACACTTGGTCATTTTGTCGCTCGCTCATCAAAAAATGTAATGTCATTGCCCTCTCCAGAGTATTGTTCTCCTTCACTTCTTTTTCATTTTCTTTCTTATCAAGCCAGAGCAACTTTTGGAACGAGAGGATGGGTATGGATGCAAGTTGCAGCTGTGGAGGAGGGTTGGATGAGAGCAACGGTTAGATGCCCTCCTGTCTGCATTGATCCTGTGCCGTATTTTCTGAGCCTGTGGGCGGAGAAGCTTGCACCGAACAATTTCTTTGTCGGAATCTGAATGCAAGTCTTAAAAGGGGTGGAAAGAAATACTCTGAATCATGTTCCAGAACACAGCTAATTTTGATTAGTTTATTTTAGTGGAGGGGAAGTGTGTTTTTGGATTCATTTGGAAACTATCCTGGCTTAAAAGAATATTCGAAAATATTTATTAATAGAGATGAGGTTTACTATACTCGAGGCAAACGGTGTTCAAAAACGGCAGTGTGTTGTTTGTCAAGTTGAGAAAACTAGGAAAAAACCTGACTCAAGTTGTTCGGCTCGGAGATCGAACCCAGGACCTCACGCTGTTCTTGTTTTCCTGTGGAGTGGTGGAAGATAATCATGTTAAAAATGCTCAAATGAATGGATTCGAGCAGAAACAAGCGTAGAAGATATAATCGAGACTGCGAAAAAGATGAAGTGGAGATGGACCGGTCACATAGCTAGACGAACAGATGGAAGATGGACGACGAATGTTGTATATTGGATTCCTAGAGAAAAGAAACGACCGACTCTACGTGCAAATGTAAGATAGGTAGATGAAATCAAGCCTTTTTCAGGAACTACATGGATGGGGATAGCAGCAGACCGCGATATGTGGAGAGAAAAGGGGGAGGTCTTCATCGAACAGTGGATAGAAAACGGCTGAACACGTATAATGCAAGAAGTCCTTCAGATGAGATGTACACTCCAAAGGGGACCGTAGCGTGGAAAAGTTAAGAAAAGTTGCCATAGAGCATTCTATATATGCCTATATTAGTACAATGTCAGCAAGATTGCATTAAAATAATAAATCCCACCCTGAAATCAGAATAAAATTACACATGTTATTCTCAGAAATGATTGAAGAATAATTTTTTTTAGAAAATAATGAAAAATAAAAATAATGAAAACCACTATCTGGAACATAAGAATCATACAATACTAATTGCAAATACATGGACCATCTAGTGAGAAGTATAATAATCATTCTTTAGAATTATTGTAAAAATAATTATTATTCGTTTATATTGCCTGTCCATAGCGGGTGATATACAGAAACAAAATACAAATATCTCGTGTGTATTACATGAGACTTTCACAATGGACAATATGTAATTCTGATCCAATTAGAAAAAAAAACGTTCTTTTCGGATATGTGAATTTGAATTTATTTTTAGAAACACTTGATGCTTTTCAAAACGAAACAAAATAAGCATCAATTATATTAATGAAGTATTAATATGTGCTAATGAAATATAAAGAAACCAGAACTCTATTCCCAATAGAAAATATTGGTTACTAACCTCACAATCAAAATGAAAACGTGCTTCGTCTAAACATCGTGTTCAATATCAAGTTTTTCTTCTTCTTCCAGCAGATTTAGTAGGACTGAGCAGTTTCCTAGTCTTTGTTTATGTTAACTTGCCCACCTGAATGTTGTTGGAATGGAAATGTAAGTCCTTAATTATCCATGAAATTCTTTTTTCTTCTTAGATTGAGAGTCGCTAAGTAGTCGCAACAAAGCCTGCTTATAGTTAGTTCGTTTCAATAAATAGTTCAGTAACAGCGACGCTCTTTTGTCACTGTACACGACGAGCTAAAATAGATGCTATAGTGTATAGCCAGGTAGACAATTGTAATAGTCAACCGGATATAGGAACTGGTTG
This sequence comes from Lepisma saccharinum, assembly GCA_022664845.1. NCBI lineage: Eukaryota > Metazoa > Arthropoda > Insecta > Zygentoma > Lepismatidae > Lepisma > Lepisma saccharinum. Next base: position 84,026 of record JAGDQP010001573.1, read on the forward strand.
TTAACGTTTCAGTTGATCTGTCGAACTCGCTCTAATCGATGAAAGTGGTGGATGTCATTTTTCTTCAAGTTGTCACGTCATAGCGCAGACTGACAAACGCTGCAAAAATGCATAATTGCATTGTTGTTATTTAAAAAATATGGAGAATACGTTAATGACATCTTAACCGAATGCTCTGTCTTTATATGGCATTTAGAGCAATTTGTTAAGTGAGAAATTTAGTTATTTTCGCAGGAGAGAGCAGATAGAGCTGGAAATGACCATGAGCGTTTAACTAGGTACTAATTGTATTCATCCGGTGAACCACAAATAGTGAACAGGTTACGTTAAAGGAAATATTGGGTGTTGGTGCTTTATTATTAGTGCAAAACGAAATCAAGACACATTCTAATTCCCTAACATAATTACGCATGACATAATAACAGATTGGCAAATACGGAATATCCACGTAATAAGTAAATAGAGACCAAACTTACCAAATGAAGGGATGTGACTGGAAAGAAGAGAAGTTGTTTAGATGTGTTGACTAATTGGATAATTGGTTTGATAGCTGATCGTCTCCAAAGGCAACTTCTAGATCTTCTTCTAGAACTGGTGACAACAAGTCTTCTGAACACAGTCGAAGAGGTACTGACTTGGATGTTGGAACTTGAAGTTATACTTCAAGCTTAGCGAACCACACTAACTAATTATGCCAGAGCACGAAGATGTTGTTCGTAGGTGTAAATACACTTGGCTCCCTCCCGATGGTGTCAGTTGACATCTTTATATAGTGAATTGTCACTACTTGTTGCTTTATGGAGTATTGATAACCTCCAATAGAAAATGTCGGTTATTCTGACGAGTGCGGAAGATTCACCTCTCAATTTTGACCAACCAAAGTTAAGTGGGTGTTGACTGTACTCTGTCCTCTTTCCTAATTTTGGCTTGGGGAATACAAGCAAGTGGAACATGAGAACTGCTGAATTTGTTGTCCTTGAGATTCCAATCTTTTTGGCAACTAATGTCTCCTATGACATTTGATATCGCTGATTAATGAAGTTACACTCTTAAAAGAATTCAAAAACACCTGTATGAGCAACGAGATATTCTCTGTTGTTCTTGATTGAAAATCTCCAGTTACGTATGAAATTAGCTCTTGTTAATTACCAATTACTATACATAATCATTACGTCTATATAGAAAGAGCAATTTTTATGTATTCGTCAAAGTGTTAGATTTAATGAACTTGGCTGCGAATAGAAACCCATATTCTTTATTGATCCTTCATACATTGGAAGGTACTAAATGACAACGAGACGAGAGTCCTCTTATGAACTAATAATATAGTCTCTGCCTATCACTTGTATATAGTCTATATATATATCTCTAACACTTGCACAATGGACTCAATGGGGAACCCTATATAACACTCTGTACTAACTCAAGCCACGACAACGGTCGCGGGATGAATCGAATAACAATGCTGAAAAGGAATAATTAAATTAGTACAAGTAAATAGCACTATCAAAAGAATAGCGGTCATGAGGGCCACTACCAGTCACATTTCTTAGACACAGTAGAAGCCAGGAATGATGCCGTCCATCTCATTGCTTAGACGAGGCGAACATTAGGAAAGGTTGAAGGCCACTGCCAGTGTCATTGCTTAGACACAGTAGAAGCCTAGGAGAGGTAAAGGACCACTACCAGTATCAATTCTTAGACACGGTAGAAGCCAAGGTATGGGTTAGGTAGGTGATAAGAATGAAGTTCAAAGAGCACTTGTGATAAACAGCATTAAAAAGGTAAAGACCAATACATGATCAGAGAATGAATGATAAAGGCAAGAGGTTTATTGGCGGACTAGGTTGTCCGAAGAAGGAAACACACCAAGCAAGAGAGCTGGATGTGACTTGGCCCGCAGGCCAAGCAGATCTGAGCTCCGAACAGAAACAGAAACAAAAACACTAAAATAGTCGGTCCCCTCCAAGGAACGCCCCAGTGTGTGGATCACCACCATGATACCGTGATCCTCCGCATGCTATTAAGTAGGAACTACGTTAAAGCATAGGTATGAGGTAATACTAGAGGTTTCTATCTACTCAAGACATTTACCACTACATCGGAGATAGAGAAAGAAGGTGAAAAAAGAAGATAGGAAAGCGCAAAAAGGATTTCTCTTTGATAGAGGGGGAAAAAAGCCGGTGATGCCGGTAAAAAACCCTTGAGTCGGTAATATTAACACCTTAATCCCAGATTGTTAGTACAGCAGATAAAAAACTCCACAAATCGGGAAGGGTGGAGAAAACCTGCTGTCGGAGACTGTTAGTAGGTATGATTTGGTATAGGGTTCTAAGACTACAATTTTGGTATAGGGTACTACTCACTACTTGGTATGATAGTTAGTAAGGTCGGATTTACATGCTTACGCGCCCGTTGCCGCGTCGCCTGGAATAAAATAACATGTAATTAATAAATCTAATATTGTTTAGTAATCGAAGTCAATGATTGTGATAGTGAGACTGTTAGTTAGTATGATGATGGTGATGATAGCTATTTTGCAGAATCTGCATTGTCATCTATATCTATATACTGTATATGGTTATAGTAGATACAATGAAAATGGTTTTGTTTATTTATAGTTATAATAATAATAGTTGTATTTGCTGCAATATTGCTTTGTCAAATATTTAATTATTGATTAAATGTCCGGATAAATATGAGTATGTATTCCAGCAGTTTTAAAGCCTTGTCATAATGGTTGATATAAGTGCGAATGTTGCTGCAATATTGCATTGTCAAGTTAATATTTTTAGATTATAGTTATCAAGAAGCTTATTTTAGCTTTGTCAATGAGGTTAATTGAAATCTATTTACATTCTTAACGATTACTAAACTTCATTATGAGGTTTCTTTCTATATGGGTTTTTCTTTAAGATGTGGATGGGTCTGTTGTATTTATAGGACATTTTATGAGTGTAAGTGCCAAGTGCACTTACTAGCTTATTGGAGTTATCATGTGAGGCTGAATAGAATGATTTAGTAAGATTTTTTATGTATTCTCTGATATTATGCAGTCCCATTTCTTTTTGAAACTTAGCTATAGGAAGGGTTCTATTAATTCCTAGTATTAATCTTATGGCTCTGTATTGTACTCTTTTAAGTCTATTAATGTGACAGTTAGCTGCATGAGCCCAGGATGGGGCTGCATACGTTATAATAGGTCGAACGAGCATTTTATATAGTATAAGTTTGCTTTGTGTGTTGAGCATAGGGGGTTTAAACAATGTAGCAAGTTGGAACAGACGCCCGTGTGCCTTGCCTGCTTGTATTCGTGTATGTTTTGCAAAAGTTAGTAAGCGATCTAAAGTTACACCTAGATATTTAACTTGTTTCACCCATTCAATCTTTGTTCTATTTAGCACTAATTGTTTATCCGGTTTACGGCGTCTTTTAGTGAACCTAATTGCTTCGCATTTACTAGCATTAACTGTAATTTTCCATCTCTTAAGCCAGGGCCTAAGGATATTTAGGTGCTCTTGTATGTATTTAGTGACTTGATTAGGTTGAAACGAGGATGAATAGATTATCGTGTCATCTGCGTACATTGCTATTTCAGTTTTATTACATTTCGGGATGTCATTTACTTAAAGGAGGAACAGAATTGGCCCTAATAAGGATCCCTGTGAGACTCCTGCTTTGATCTCCCTGCTGGAGGTATTTTTATTGTGATGCCAGACGTTGAAAGTCCGATCTTTTAAGTACGAGCGTATAAAATGAATAATGTAAGGGGGGATATTATTCTCAATCATCTTATATATGATGCCGGGGTACCAACATCTGTCAAAGGCTTTTTCAACATCTAACAGAGATGCCCCTATTATTTGTTTTTTTATTAAACTTGTCCGTGATAAATTCAATGAATCGCACTAACTGGTGGGTAGTGGAGTGCTTAGGCCTGAATTCAAACTGCTCTGCAGTTATTAGAATTTTCTCAGACAAGTGATCCTTCAGTCTTCTGTATATCACACTTTCAGCTACCTTAGCCATTGTGTTAAGGAGACTGATGGGTCTATGATTTGGGGAAAATTTACTGTCTTTGTTAGGCTTAGGGATTATTATTATTTTAGCATGCTTCCACGCTATTGGAAAATAATTGAATTTAAGTATATTATTAATTATATGCTTCAGATATTTGAGCGCGGTTTTAGGAAGTTGTTTTAAGACAATGTTTTGATTTTGTCGGGACCTGGGGCTTTGAGGCCTTTGGACCATTTAATAGTTCGCGTGATTTCTGACATTTTAACTTTCTGAAAATTTCCTATTGGAACTGAAGTTACAAAATCATTGACTTTTTTCTTAACTTTTCTATCATGAGAAACGTCTGCTAGCTCATGATTAGGTTGGAAAGAATCTTCAAGTGAATCGGCTATGGCATCAGCCTTTTCTTGTGCAGAGAAGACTAGACCATTCTGACCGTGTATATAAGGTATATTAATGAACTTTTTAGTTAGGTTTTTAGTGTACTTCCATAGAGAGTTATCTTTGAGGTTCATTTCTGAGACTTTCTTTGGAAAAACTTTATCTTTATGTTCAGATATTTCCAGTGCAATGACTCGTCTGAGGTTATTAATAGAATGTTTATACACTGGATCTCCGGTTTTCTGATACTTTTTACGTAAGTTATTTCTAGTTTTAACTAAGTTGATAATTTTCTCTGGAAGTTTGTTTAATTGTGTGGGAATGTGAGTTTTTGGTATGGACTCGTTCATGGACCTATGAATCACCTCCGTGAGGTGATTGACAGCTCGATCAACGTCGTCCTTACTCTGAATTATTACACGGTTATCTAGATCTGAAGTGACCTTTTCTTTAAACTTGTTCCAGTTTGCATTTCTGTAGTTTAACTGAGGCTGTTTTTCTATGGGATCTTGGCGCGAATTTACAGTTACAGTGATGGGCACATGATCCGACATCAAGTCCTCATCCGTATCTATGGTTAAGTTAATTTGTGCATTAGTGTGTAGCGCGTAGTCCAAGATATCTGGCTTATTGTTGTAATTGTACGGAAAATAAGTCGGTTTGTTTTGCGAGAGAATTTGTATATTAGTTTTACATAAGTAATCAAATAGTCTATCTCCGTTCTTATTACCGCTCCTGCTGTTAAACGCAGAATGCTTACTGTTTCAATCTCCTAACAAAATAACTCTAGGCCCAAGTTTCGTTAAAAGTGTTACTTCATTTGTGTCTAACTTTACTGAAGGTGAGTTATAAATTCCAATTAATATTAGTGTCCTATTTTTAATGAATATTTTTATAGCTATGGCTTCCATAGTCTGAAAGTTGGGGTGGGGACGTATTCATGTTTACATGTGGACTTCACTACTGCTAGAAGGCCATGTTTAGTTCCGAGGCTGTTGATGCGATATTTATACCCCCGGTTGGCGCTCGGATGGCCTCGGTCTGTGACGTCAAACGAATATACACAACTTTACATGACTGACAATTTAGTCTGATACACGTAGCACTGCGTACAGGTAAATAGAATTTTTCAATACGACGGTGCGTACTGAATATCTTAGAACATTATATAAACCAAAAGTGCACACAGGATGTCTCAAAATAAAGTATCAAAATTGAAATGAATTTAAGTAATGAAAATTTCAAGCTTTTCCTGTCCAGGACAGGAAAACTGGTCACCTCCAGGAGCGCATTATGTTTGGAGCTGGTCCATCCTTCATTTTACATTTCTTCTTTTTCTCTGGTCTAGGTTCTTCTTGTGTATCAGTTCTCTGCATTTGGTATAATCTATCGACGATCCGGACATCATGTACTTCTTCTACAATAGGTATTCTCCTCCTAACTGCTCCGGCGTAGATCTGATAACAGGATTGCATTTGTTCTTCAATATCTTCCTCTCTGGATTCAACTAAGTTTTCTTGGTCATCATCTTCTAAATCTTCCTCCAGATCATTTATTGAGAAGAAACTGTTATTATCAGATTTGTCGTATAACTGTGCTGCTCAGGAGGTTTCGAATTATTTTCTTCTGATGCTTGCTGACACCTAATTGTTACTTTCCCTTTTGTCTTTATTACTTGTTTTCCTGTACAATCAATTGTTACATTATCCATTAAGTTTAAGAAGGTATACCCTAGGATGATGTCAAAAGGACTGTTTTCAGTAATTAACATATTTACTTTTTCTTCATTTCTTTTGTTAATTTAACGTTGACTCCTATTTGACCCAGAATTTTGACAACTTTTCCTAATATAGATTTTAATCTAGTCCTTTCGGTTCCAATCTTATCTAATTTAGCGGCTGGGTACTTCGCTTTAAATTGTTCAAAAAAGGATTAATGAACAAGTCGCTCCGGAATCACATAAGGCTATTGCTGGTATTTCATTTATTTCTACCGATATTAGCGGTAGTTTGTCTTCCGGACCTGTAGCATTAGCAAACTTGAAAACAGTGAATATTCTATTCTCGGTCGGATCGCCCGTGTTACTTGTATCTGTTGGTGGTTTTTCCGCAGCTTCTTCTGGCTTACTGCTCCTCCAATTCTTGTGTAATGCAGGTATTAACGGTATCTTTCTGAATATTCCTCCAATTAACATCTCTTTCTGAACGATTCCTAGTTCGTTCAAAATTTCTGATTATTGGGTCTTCCTTCATGGTTGGTTCCTTCGTCATTAATTCCTCCCTTTGGTCAGAATCCATTATTTCTTTCCCCTCAAAGTCCATCCTGTTTTTCAAGGTACTCGAGTAAACCTTCCGTATGTTCGAGATTAGCGCACGGTAATAATCTTTGAAGATCATAAGGTAGTATGGATATTGCTTCCTGAAGAAGCCCTTTGTCAGAAATATAGGGATCAACTCTTGTTAGCCGTGTTATGGACTGTGCTATTTCTTGTTCGAGGCTTCTTACATTACTCCTATCAGGCTTATCCTGGCAGATTCTTTTCTTCCTTCGCTCTATACATTTTTTGTCTGCATAATTTTGGATAAATTTATTACAAAAGTCCCGGTAGCTGTAGATTTGTTCTTTAACCAAGTGGAACCATCCATCTGCGTTTCCCCTCATTGCTCTGCCGAGGACGTACTTATTATCTCTTTCTGGAGCTTCAACGGTCTTGAGGAAATGTGTCCGAGATACTTGGTTGGGCTGGACACTTCAAAATTCCCTTTTCATCTCGGTACATGATTATAATCTTCTATCCTAATTTCTCGTGTAGATTTTCCTCCTTCTAATTCCTGTATTAATCTCTCTACGAAGTGTGTAGGTCTCCTTCTGTACGGTGTTTCAATGATACTATCCTCCTCGTCTGGGTGGGGGAATGATATTTGTTCTTCTTTCTGCCTTGTGGTTACTCCTCCTACTGCTGAAACCTTTTCTTTTGATGGACTGGGAATTTTCCTCTTAACTTCTTCTTCTTCTCTAGTTGTTGTCGGTTTGCGTACCACTGCATACAGGTAAATAGAATTTTTTAATACAACGGTGCGCACTGAATATCTTAGAACATTATATAAAGCAAAAGTGTACACACAGGATGTCTCAGAATGAAGTATTCAAATTAAAATGAATTTAAGTAATACAAATTTCAAGCTATTCTCTGCATAATAATAGATCATTGTAACTGACGATCAATTAGCAACTTGAGAGATCCGTTACAACATAAAAATAATAAAAGATATATTACATATTGGTTCTGTGTTACTACATTTAGTTACTTTTTGGACCTTCAAAAACCTTTTTATCGACAATTTTTAATGGGTTTGAGTGTAGAAAAAATGTACATGTAGTTTGATGAAGTTTGGTAATTTATATAGTGTCATTATCTTACCTGATTCATGTGACAAAATGAAGTTTCGAGTCAATATTATATTTTGTTTTCTTTTCTTTTTAAAGGGATGATAGAATTTTTAATTTAGGATAATGAAAACTGACCTCCCTCTTAAGTCATAGCAGAGTAGGCCATGGGCGGATTTATGGAGGCATGGGGGTGGGGGGGGGCATTGCCCACCTCAGTTATTTCAGAATAACTTTAAATGTTTCATTCTAAACGATAGCTTTGAAATTTGTTATCAATATAATAAATTGTATTGTCTCCTTTCCCTAGGGACCTCTTATAAATCCGCTCATGCTAATTTCCTTTTTAAAACACTCCGAAACTCTTCAATTTGAATGCCAATAACGACGAATAATGGTATGAAGTAACTTTAAGTGTCCTACCCTATTCTCTGTGGTCTATTAGCAATAACGTTCAGATTTCTTACAAGCTAATCTGAAGTAAAAAACCTAATTTAATAGGTTTTGGTTCTATTTACAAAAATGCTCTAAACTTTTGAATTTTGATTTCAATTTCAAAATGGAAATTTTGAATTTACTTATTTATATAGATAGATAGATAGATAGACAGATAGATAGATAGATAGATAGATAGATAGATAGATAGATAGATAGATAGATAGATAGATAGATAGATA
>JAGDQP010001573.1:92500-106652 GCA_022664845.1 Lepisma saccharinum
ATAGATAGATAGATAGATAGATAGATAGATAGATAGATAGATAGATAAAAGTCAGGGGGACAATGAGCAAAGCTATAACTCGCACTTTGAAACAATGATCCAATAGCTAAAAACTGCAAAATTCTCGTTTACACTGACCACACATTCCACGTAAAATTACCTCTCTATCTGTGGTTTGTATGGTTGCTCTATGTTTATATGTGTATGTTTGCATGCTCCACGCATTTCCTGGTATTCTTCCGCTGTGGTCAAAGTGGTCACAGCCGTTGACATCCTAATTCCTCCTATTGCCCAAGCACCGTGAGTAAATCCATCAGCTGAGTCTCGTCATTGCGGGAGGATTTTGGAGAGCAGATAACTTAGATTCAGCTGTCGTAGAATTAGCAGGAGCTCCCACTGCATGAGGTTGAAATGTCATAGCGTTCACATCTGAGGTTCTATATAATCTACCTATTTCATTTTGACATACGTCATTTCAGTTGTAAACAGACTATCAATCAGGAAATTCGCAATTCTTTTGTACTACAGGGTGATTTAAAAGTCTCAGCCTTGTTTCTCATAAACCTAGGAAGAAATGAAGCATCGTAGTACACAAATGAGGAACGGTTGGGAGCCGTTCATGTCCGACATCTTGAAATACGCCATATTGAATGGAGGTCAATTTCAGTGAAGCTTACTCCGTTATCTTAACAGGGGGTCATAATACCCCCTGATTTTTTTTTACGGGAACAGTCTCGTTTTGTTTGATATATCACATGAACCACTTGCCATTTGACAATATGGACTTCCATCCAATATGGCGAATACGTTACTCTTTTACTCAAAAAATCTAGTCCTTCTCAATCATTCCATATTTTTTGTACTAGAATGCTTCATTTCTTTCTCGATCTGTAAGAAACAAGGCTGTACTGAGACTTCACCCTGAATTCTCTTCTCGTTAGAAGAGAAATGAGTTGTAATGGGTTCAGTCTTCTCATTCCTTTATTCTGGAAAATAGAACAAAAAATATGAGTTAGAAAGATTAGCAGAAGATTTGTCAGCAAGCGATCATGAGGCAATAAGTAAAATGTTCGATATTCTCTCTTAGGACAAATTCAACTGAAAAGCCTCTGTCGATAAGTCTTCCTGTCCAGAATTTCATCCTTCATCTTGTAAGATATTCAAATAGTATTAATTATTATTTAAATTAATTATAACTAAAAGACCTCATATGTATTCATTTAATATTTGTCCTGGATTTATTGCTTTTTAAATTTTTTCTTCTTCATAATTTAAATTATACCTAACGAATAATTACCAGAAGAAGTAAAGATGGCTCGCAAAGCTTCCACATTTAAAATTAAATCGTCGAGCGAAACATTAATTGCATGTGATCTGTTATTAATTCTTTTTGCCCATCGTTAGCATTATGTTCAAACATATCTGGAGATATTTTGTTTCATTATAATTGTGTTGTTTATTGCCTTATTGTAACAGTTGTCACAATGACATCGTATTACGATTAGAGTGACATAGATCAACGTTTGATGATTCGTTTGAGATCTATTTAAGATACGCCGGTGTTGCAGCAAGATCGCTTTTCTTGTCAAATAGTGTATAAGTTTAGAAATATATTAATGAGCAGTTCTGTTAGCGAAGGAAAGAATCAGTTGGCAGGAGCGATGATGAAACCTGTGCTATATCTAGGAGCCTCTTAATAACCCATGAAATCCTTCACTTTTCATCCTATATGCTTACTGAAGAAGTTAGATTGGAAAATGTGTGAGGCAGAACTTATCAAAATACATGGTGAACATAAAGTGATTAAAACCTAACCTTGAAAACGTAAGTGTCCAAAATGTATTTAGATTTGACCTTGAAAAAGGAATGTTAATTTCCACACACACTTTCTGTACACATTAGTTATACTTTTAGAGCACAATTCACAAAAAATAGTACAGTCAGCGACAAAAGTGTATTCTCTTTGGTTAAATTTCTTCTGTGATAACTTTGGAATGTATTGACAGAATTCTGTCCTGTTTTGTTTTTAACTTACAGAAAATTGCATTTATTAGGCACCTTTATCAGGCATTTATTAGTAACCTTTTATTAAGCGGAAACAACTTTTGTCACTGAGTGTACAACCAGATCCAGAATGGAAGGTTAAATAAAGGTCATGAATCCAAACCCGAAATCCGTTTCTCTCTACCTGCTTACACTGGAGTGGTAACATCAGTTATTTTAAATGGAGAAAGCTAACCAAATAATAAGGATCTACCATGTTTAGAGACACAATATAAGAAACTGTCCAAAATTTCTAGATAACTGAACTGGGATCTGAATTAATTTTCTCTCTAGATCTGAAATCTGTTTTAGTTTAGTCTCTAGCAGGCATTCGAGATGCCCAGACAGACGGAAATTGCAACATTAAAAGGAGTCCAAAGAACATTTTTCGCTCAGTTAAAATGTAAATAAGGTGAGTTATTTTTTACAGTGTATATTATTATTTTCATTATCGTTAAAGGAAAGTCCATTATAGATTAAGAAATAAAAATAAGGTAACACTGCGATTCTAGTGAGAATCGCGAAGGCTCCGGTATTTTTATAGCATCTCAAATACACAAACATGTAAATTAGGTTGGCAACACTGATAGACACTGGATCTAGAGAGATGCAATATTATCCTATCGTGTCGAATAATATTTATGTCAAGTTTCGTGCAGATACCTTTCACAAAAAATGGAAACAATGAAAAAGTTGAATTGTATAAAAAAATACAGGTTGGCAACACTGATAACTGGGTGCTTGGGGACAATGATACCCACAGTACTGCTTTATTGTATTGAGTAATATTGATGCCAAGTTTAATTTTGATAAGTTCAACAGAAATGGGAGCAATTTGAAGAATGAGTTGGCAACTCTGAACCACCGCAGCAAGCAAGATGGTTCCAGCCACTCTAAGTTACCGTATCTTTCTACCAATACCGTAAGCACCTGGTTCCTGAGATTTCAAATCTTGAAACGGACGGACTAAGCGGGGTAATGTCTCTTTTATCATAGCCTTGAAATCCAGATGGCAAATTGACTATAATTTGTAAGCAAACCCTGTAATAAAAAGAACTGCTCGGACTCACCAACTAATAAGAAAGCTTGGACAATGCTGGGTGTTTTCAATGCTGCAGCGTTTAATACATCCATCCACTCTTGTCTTGAAAGAACATCAATTAAAGCAGGCAAAGTAGATGTCTCACAAGGCTAGCTTTGAATGGTAGAAGCGCCGTGTAAAAAGAAAGTAATTTATCACTTCTCCAATGCAGAGATTTGTTCAACGGATATATTTCGTTACCCCTTAACAACCGATATCTCACTTCACCAAGTGTGTAATGTAGATGTATAGCTAGAACACCTTCAGTTTTACAGGAAAAGCTGTTTTATTGAAATTACTTTAAGCACTTAATTTTCTGATTTTTATAGTGTTTTATTAATTTATTTACATATTGAAATTTTGGAACTATATTCTTAAATTCTGTACATTTGAAAGCGCAAAATTAAGGTTTAAGTGATTCTCAATCTATTTTCTATCGCGGAACACCATGCGTTCAATGTACACCGCGGCAACCCGATTTCTTTCCAACAGAAAGTCGTGCGCGGAAAATAAAATATTTCTTGTCTTCTATGGTTTACAAATAACGTATTAATTATCGTTTAGAGATCGCGCTAACTTTAAGCGCTTGTAGCTCCCAAACAAATTTTAAAATTTCCAAAAGTCTATTTTAAAAATAGACATACACGAACAAATTACTTTATACTTGAAATTCGCTTGTCCATCATTGCATGAAAATGATAATAATGATAAAACTACATTTTTGATTATTCTGAGATGATCGCTTGTTTTCTAATACTACCGTCTCGCCGTCAAAACTCCTCAATTTAGTTCAACAAATCGATAACAGATGACAGTGTCATGTGACCCCACTGCTAGAAGAAAACAATGTGTTTGGTTTTTGAATCGCGTATAATGAATAAAGCATCTAATCTGACTTTTCTAACCTATTTCTGTGAAGTGCGTAACATTTTGAAAATGTGTATAAAGAGAAAAGAACATAACCTGACTTTTCTAACCTCTCAGTGAATTTTGTAAAATGTTTAAAAGTGCGAAAGAAAGAAAATGGGATAAATTATTGTAAGCCTAAAGGAAGAAAATGCAAAGCTCTCGGAAAGAAAAAGGATTGTAATGGGTCTGATAATCGCTAGCATTGGAACTGGGATCACCTAGCTAGCAAACCGACGCTTTGACCACAACTCCAACAAATCGACAGCAAATGAGCGATTAGGTTTTTTCAATATCTTTACCCATCGTATTTTTTAACACTATATAGAGTGATCTGATTTGGTGTATTAAGTTTTGATGGCGATGCCTTCTATTTTCGATTATGAAATATCTACTACCCAAATTTCAATGAATCAATCAATATCTACTACTTTCTCACATTTGAGACAGTTATCTAAATTTCGAGAACTGCTCCCCCACCCCCCCGGTAGAATTTTCAAAGAAGTTAGAAATACTCAGAAATACTCAAATAGTAAGAATGTAATAGTGACCCAGTCCGATCTTCCCCCAAAAGGTGAGAAATTCAACAAAAACATAAAGTGTAACCTGACATCATTGAGGAGGCATTAACTAAAACGTCTATAAATTGTAAAGTTCTGTACCGATTTCAGCGAGATTTGGAGGGTGTTTAGACAACACTCCAGAGCAAAAGACAAACCTATACCCCAACCTCTTCCAACCCTCTCTTTGTCGGCCGTGAGAGGTGGAAATATAAACGGGTCACGAAAACCGCGAAAATGTCAGATAAAGGCAAAATTACCAGTTCTTCGGAACTTGAGAAATACTATAAAGAAGGAATGGAAAAGCTGTCATCGGAATGGAGACAATCCAGGCATGAGGGAAAAAGGCATGCACCAAAAAGCCCCTACGCACTGAGATATCAGGAAAAGTAAATAAAAAATCAATTAAAAAAGAACAGTACACCGAGAACAACAAGACAAGATACAGAGCTAACTGAGACGATAATAGAGGAAATCAACAAGGAGTGGGATCAAAGGGTAACGGACGTATCCCCAGCGACTATCAGAACTATCAGAAGAAATGTGTCACTGGAAAATTTTAAAACGCCAGAGGTTGTGGAAGCTGAAGCTGAAAGAAAGACAGAAGGAGAGGAACGGTGAAGCAAATGAAAGTACAAAATGAAGAAGCAAACGAATTGAGGATAGAGAGTTCATTTTTGAAGGGAAGGATCCAAGAGCTGGAAAAACACGTAGAAAAGTTAGAAAGGAAAAACACAAGAGTAAGACAGCAGAAATAAAAATTGCAGTGTGGGAATCGAGGGAGCGGAGCAAGAACTAGGCCGTTTGAATAAGACTCTATCTGAAGAGAAGAATACGACGTTGAACGCACTGATACACATAAAATAACTTGAAGTAACACAAAAATGTATGGAAGGCAGAAGGAACGAAATCGAGGCTAAAATACAGGAAATTGAAGAAGAAGTTGCGAATAGAGAGAATGGAAATTTGCAGAAGGAAGTGGAAAGAGAGATGACAAAGGCGATTCCGAGTTTTGCAGATATCTTAAAGAGAGGAGAAGAGAAAAAATCTAGAGAAGACTATAATAATAGAGAAAAATAAGAGAAGCATCAAATCAAATAAGAGAAACGATTAAGGATATCAGGATGAGGCTGACGAAAACAATAACCAGGAATGATAAAATTAACCTTCAGGTAGTGCAAGGAAAGACGACCCTAATACGACAAATGGAAACGGAAGAAGATGAAAGGAAATTGATCAACAATGAGAACATGAAGAGAAACTTCAATGTCTCAACAAAAAAAGATAAGCTTAACCCAACAATGATTGTATATAACATTCCAAGCGAGATGGAGGAGAGGGTGGTTATAGAGGAATTAATCGAGATGAATCTTGAGGATATCACAGCGGAGGAAAAAATTAATTAAACCAAAATTTAAAACAGGGTCTAAGGTTAAAAATATATATCATCTTGTTCTCGAGGTCCCAAATAAAGTTAGGCAGATACTTCTCCAGAAATCAAAAGTATATATTGGATTCGAAGTTACAAACGTAAAGGAATAAATGGTTATTCCTACGTACATGAACTGTCAAGATATTGACAACATATCTACTTACTGCAGAGGAAATGAAAGATGTAGCCACTGTGGGCAAAAAGGACACAAAAGTCAATACTGCAAAGATAAGGATAAGGAAACGACCTGCGTCCCATGTCTCATAAGGCAAGAGAAATGTGGGGCGTAAAACCTACAGACTGTGTAATATACTTGCAACAGCTCCATGGAACTATGGCTAGATACGACTATGGACTTTGAAGATAAACGTAGTATAGAAGAACAATACAAAAAAGAAATATCCCACATGTAAGTTAAAAACAAGCTCTAACAGGCTGAAGGAATACAATAATAGTAAACGTACAAATATGATTGGATTAGAAAAAACGATGCAGAAAAACAGATACATTCTTTCAAACTAAACTAGGGCACATCAAACTAGATGATGCGAAACAACTAATTTTGAATTTTATAAACCCAGAACTGCGAACGTTCGCAAGAGGTTTTGCACAATTGGTAGCCCTCTCACATAAAAAATTATTCCTGAATGAAATAAAATATTTGGAATTGGGTGAAAACCAAAAACTAGAATTATATCTCAGTGAAAACATATATGAATGTAAAATAATACATGTAAAATCTAGTACGATGGAATACATGGAAGATCTAAGACTTCTAAAACTACTATCTGAATATAAATCGGAAGAAAGAAAATAAATAACCATACTGGTGATTGGAATGGGGCTCTGAAGAGCATCTTTCGAGGAAGTCCTAAGGACCAGTAAGGGCTGGAAATATAAAATTAGATATATTGGATTTAACATGAAAATAATTGACCAAAGACTCTTTAGGACAATAGAACAAATTAAATTTGAAGAAAATGCAGAAGAAAAAGAAAAGCAACGAAGGAAAATAGAAGAAAATGATAGGGAGACAGAGATACCAGTGGGAAAAGGAGAAAAAACAAACGAAGCAGAAGAACAGTAACTGAAGAGGAAGGAACAAGCAGTGAATAGAATACCACAGAAGTGCAGACGTAGGAGGGAAGAAGAAAGGAAAAATAGAATAGAAGGAAAAGTTGGAGAGTGAATACCGAGACTGTATAGAAGAAAGAGAGTCTATAGTATATAATGTCTATAGACAGTTCGTCATGGCATACGGAAGAATCGCCTTCAACCAGACTGAAAGATTCCCGGTAAGCTACGTCCACACAAGATAACCTTTAACAACTAATATGAGCATACTGCAGGTTAACGCGGATAGAGCAAAAACCGTATGTAGTGAGCCGAGATACTTGTGTGAGAAGGAAACTATGGACGTGGCATGCATATGGGAACCGTATGTAAATAAAGAAAAATTCTAGGCTTACCAATTGACGTAAGGGTCATTTTGCCTGATGGACCAAACCCAATGACTGCAACAATAATTTTTAACAAAAATATCGAAGTTTTAGTACACTCATACCAAAATTACAGATGGGTCCAATGTATGGGAATAAAAACTAGGAAAATTAGGTTTATTCTTGTAAACATGTACTGCCAGTTCTCCCTGCCGAGCAATATGTTTGTTCAAAAATTAGATAATATAATAAATAAATATAATAACAGTAATATGCTGATAATTGCGGACCTAAATGCAAAGCCTCCGTTATAGCACAGTCCCAGGACTGATGGAAATGCCGAAGAATTTCAAGATCTTTAAACCAGCATAACCTGACGGTTATAAACAAACATGGACAGCCAACAACGTTTAGGGGCAGGATTGGGGCGGTTACGAATATTGACGTTACAATGGCTAAAGGAGAAATTAGGGGAAGGATCGGAAATTGGACTGTTATGGACAGAGAGACAATAAGTGCCCATAATGCTATCAGCTTCGAGGTACAGGAGGAGCAGAATCAGGATAATGAAGAAGATGAAGAAGTAGGTGTATAATATCAAGAAAACAAATTTGGATAAATTTAAAAAGTACCTAAAACTGCCACAGGTGGAGAAGGGCTGTAATGAAGAACAGGTCGCAAACGAACTGTAGTAATCAATTAGGGAGGCGATACGGGTATCGGCGCCAGGACAGCAAACAAAAACTACAAATATAAACGGAAAAGTTATTAGCCGGCAAACTTGGAGAAACTAAGAAGGAAAGCGAAAGCTGCTAGAAAACGTGATGGAGCAGTTAGAGATGATAATATTAGACAACAGCGTCTAAATACCAGGGTGAGTCATATGTTCGTAGCGTTGGGTTTCCCCGCCCACTCGATGCTGGAAAACCATGTGCAACGTGTAGAACAGGTCTAATTATGTGTGGGAGGAACTACGCGTTGAATACACAGTTGGCAGGACAATGGCTGAGGAGAAACTTGTGTGTCATGTGCTTCTGCACCGTTACTGGAAAAAGGGGTTGAATGCAGCAGCAGCAGCCAAGGAAATTGGTGCCGTAGAAGGTGAAGGTACTGTCCACCCGTCCACAGCTAGAAAGTGGTTTCAACGTTTTCGGTCTGGTGACACCAGTCTCGATGACAAGCCCAAGAGTGGACGCCCTGTGACGACGGATATCGATGCCCTCCTGAACGCTGTTGAAGGAAACCCAGGAACCAGTACCCGTCAGCTGGCAGATGAGGTCCAGACATCACAAACCAGTGTCGTTCGTCATCTGCATCAACTTTGGTTTCGCTCCAGGCAACCGAGAATGGTTCCCCATGATTTGACTCCCGCTCGAGCTCAACAACGTGTGACCCTGTGTGAAGAACTGCTTCGAAACCCAACTGAGGACAGGTTTTGGCAGCGGATCATCACGAATGATGAAAAGTGGATCTTTCTTCGTTATCCTGACACCGGGAAACAATGGCTTCGACCAGGTACCTAGGCGCAGCCAGTGGTTCAAACAGGGTGGTTTGAAGAGAAGACAATGCTGTGTGTGGCGGTGGAATTTCGAAGATCCGGTGCACTGGAAGCTAGGTCCATATGGTCGTTCCGTAGATGGGACATTGTATGCTGAACAGCTGTAACGGATATACGACATTGTGCGCCGTCGTTATCCAGCATTGGTGAACCGAAAGCGACTGCTCCTCCAATTTGACAACGCTCCGTGCCACAGGTCAAGAAGAGTCCGCCTGCACATTGCGGACATGGATGGAGTGGACATTTTACCACACAGCCCCTACAGTCCCGACCTTGCACCATCTGATTTTCATCTGTTTCGTTCCATGGCACACATCCCGCGGGGCAGACAATTCCATTCCGTGGATGATGTGACAACTGGCGTTACTGAGTTCTTTGCTTCAAAGCCTGCAGCCTGGTATCGTCACGGGCTTGTGTCACTGGTGGAACGTTGGAGAAGAACCATACAGTGTGATGGGATGTACTTCGCCGAATAGGCTTCTGTGGTACAGGGGGAGGCGGATGCTGCACATTATCCATGAAAACGCTACGAACATATCACTCACACTGGTAACTGTAGAGAAATTAAAAGGAAAATTCGAAATAGAAATGAATCAATTTAAAAAACGTACTTGGGACAATTTCGTAGAAAAAGATTTAAGTAGAGATATGTGGAGTCTTCCATAAAAAATAATAATGTAGAGGATTAAATTAAAAAATGTACAAAATACTCTCAGAAAAGACAATGGAGAACTAACAAAGACTGGGAAGAAACAACTAAATTACTACTGCTTTTATTTATTCTCGGAAGTTATTCCCGGATGATGAACCAGAAAAATATAGTAACAAAAGTAAAGACACAAGAGAAGAGGCCCACCGACCGTATGAAAATGAAAATAGCGAGGAAGAAGAACTAACGGTAAATAATGAATTAGTAGAAGCCGCGATTAAAAGTCTAAAAAGTAATAAGGCACCGAGGCCAGGTGACATGAAAAATTAGATATATAAAACAAACAAAGAATTGTAGATGCCATACCTGGCGCGATTCTTTGTGAAATGTCTGATGCAGGGAGCCTTTCTGCGTCAGTGGAAGCGGGCAAGGTTGGTTTATCCTGTTAAAAGGACAAGACACAAGGACAGAACGGCCCCGGACGGTATTGACCCATCTGCTTGTTAAATATAATAGGAAAAATATTTGAGAAAATAATAGTAAATATAATTAACGAAAAACGAAACCTAGAAAACTGCAATTTACAATGGCTTTAGAACAAAGAGATCAACAGAAGATGCTATAAACGAAATTTGTGTTAAAATGAATGAGCTAAAAAAAAAAGAGAAATGATCGATACGTAATGGGGGTTTTCTTCGATATCTCAGGGCTTTTGACAACCTGTAGTGGTCGGCGTTACTACAAGAACTAAAATTAATGGGTATACATCCGAAAATCTGGCAAAGAATCAAACGTTACGTTGAAGATAGAAATATTGAAGCGAAGACGGCGGATGGCACCATGAGTAAGACCCCAACAAAAGGATGTCCTAAGGGATCTATATTGGGGCCGAGTTTTTGGGACGTGGTATTCCAGCCATGCTTGGAAATGCTAAATGAGTTGCCGGAGGTGGAGCGTGTAGTGGGCTATGCGGATGACTTGTCGGTGATCCTGACGGCGGACAGCAGACTTGAGTTACAAACTAAGGCAAATAACATAACTCAGGGATTAACATCGTGGTGTCATATGCAAAACTAACAGTATCAGCAAATAAAACAAAATATGTTGTATTCAAAGGCGAATTAAATAGACAAAGGGGTCCTATAATTAAAATTGGAAACAAAACAATAAAAGAGAACAATGTTTCAAATACTTAAGACCAACATTAGATGAGAAACTAAATTTAAGAAAACACGTGGACATTCAAAATAATAAGCTATAAAAATTACTCATAAAATAATAAATGTAACATCAAATGAACAGAGGATCCCTCGTAAAATCATAAAAACATACCACGACGTGATTATCAGATCAATCATGGACTATGCGGCAAGCGCATGGTGCCATAGACTAAGCGATATCACGCAATCAATGAATGCCAATAGAGCACGGAGGCAAATATTACTGAGGTTAGCTGGTGCCTTCAGGACGACGCCGGTGGTGGAAGCGGTGCCATGTACTTGCTATAGAAAGGCAACGGAAATAAAATAGAACAAATTGTAAAGTTACCGAAAAAGGTGAAATAATAACAGCAATAACCAGTGCATGGCAACAACTTCGGGATAACAGCCACAGAGCAAGAAGGCTATATGCAATAATTCCGAGCTTGATTGGGAGAGAGGATATAAGGATAGATATTGATGGGGGACATGTGCACTTCCTTACGGACCTTACAAACTAAAAAATTAAAGGAGTTAAATATAGTAGAAGATAACATATGTAATGACTGCAGAGTAATAGCTACCCCGGAGCATATTGTACTTATGTGTAAAGAAACAGAAAATCTTGTTAGGGAACAAAGGAAGCATCTGGAGGGTATAGAAGCTGGAAATGCTTTGCGAAGTCCTGAGCATGCCACCGTTCTCCAGGAGCTAAGAAATAAAATATCAAATTACAAATAAAGATATCTCTAGGGGGCGCATATAAAAACCCCGGAGGGAGTGACTCTTGGTCCGCGGTAAGTCTGAGGTGAGGAGATCGTGACCTGAATTGTAGCCGAAATTCCGGACGGAAAGCTGATGCAAAGAAGAAAACGTTGACGGACGCGAATGTAGGATGAAACCGCGTTGCTTCACGACCAGCAACGTGTGAAAGTGCGACTGGAAGTACTAAGTGTGGATTGCTGGAACCCAGTAAAACTTCTAAAAGAGTGCCTGCTGCATGGAATACCGACGGCAGAGGACACTCAGTTTCTCTTATCTATTTTTCTTTAAGTGTTGCGTTGATGGGTTATTAAAGGAAACATCAAACCATATGGAACAATATAGTGAATTATCAAGAAAAAATGTGCCAGGATCGAGGAACACTTTTATTTGTGTTACTAAAAATTCCCCTAAGTGTTAGTGTTAGTGTTTAAGTGTGAGTGAGTGAAGATGGAATAAAGACCAAAGGAGGAACAGACCTGGGACGAGAAGAGGAAAATGGATGAACTAAACCAGAGAATTGGAAAACTAGTGCGAAAATGATACTAACACTAAACCGAAATTCCCGTTGCAGGACCGGCTTGTGAATGTGTGCGAATCAAAGTGAATGCACTGTTGTGTGGCTGACAGTACCTGTGCCGGAAGGGAGGAATCAACTAGGAAAGAGAGTCAGCAGAAACTTTGTGAGACACAACACCAATCTTACGTTGCCCTTTTGTTACAGGCGCAGCAAAAGAGGAAGATGCTAATTCAAGTCTGTGTTTGTGTTGTCCATGTCTAGTCCTGTGTTGTTATATATGTATTTTGTATAAAACAATGCAAATTAAAAAAATGTTAGGGAATCCCCCCTTCCTCACAAAGATGTTCCGGCATATGGAACGAAGGACCAGGAGAACTGGTGAGTGCCTGGTCCAAAAAGTCGTCTCGCACCACCTCAACTCAAGTCACAGACTGAGAAACAAAAGGGATTCTCGGAATGCCGGAATTCGAAAGCCCCCTAGAGGCAAGCCTGCTCCAAACTAAGAAGGGCGAACAACTGCCCGAGACGTGGACCATTATAGATGACTTGACGTTAACAAGCGACGTGAACTACGGCACCACTTCACGAAAATTAACGAAGTCAGCCGAGTGAGTATCGTCTGCATGCCGAAGGATGACCACGGAACAAATTAAGAGGAGTTATTGCATTCTGTCCAAGCTCGCTATTGCCATTTAAAACCATGGTAATATTTTAGCTCTAATTCTCTTATCATATGAGATATCATTGTGCTCTTTTTTGTTACATAGATTAAATTGTATGTAACAGTTGTCATTAGCACTTTCCTCCGATAAGCGTAGTAAAAATAATTTTAATTAATAAAAGTAATAATTAAACATCGAATTGACAAACTGAAGGGTCTCCTCCACAGCTGGAAACCGAGTCAATGCACTGTGGAGTGCGGGGATAATTTTACAATCTGTCTGTCAAGTCTCAAAAGTTTGCGCGCGCGTTTCAGAGACGAACCTATGTTTACATGTTGTGTGTGTGTGTGTTGTGTCAAGGTTACTATATTCTCTTGTGTGCAGTTGCAG
The DNA here is from genome assembly GCA_022664845.1 of Lepisma saccharinum. Classification (NCBI taxonomy): domain Eukaryota; kingdom Metazoa; phylum Arthropoda; class Insecta; order Zygentoma; family Lepismatidae; genus Lepisma; species Lepisma saccharinum. The sequence continues at coordinate 105,702 of JAGDQP010001573.1, forward strand.
AGTGGCTACGACGTTCCAGCGTTCCAAAGTCGACTTCAATGCAACTCCATTTGCCATTCAAGCATCGCGGAAGTATTGCAGTAAAACAGTCCCAGAAGTATAGGATTCATCGTTTATACTGAATCAACGTCTGTAGGGATGTCTGAAAGCTAAGTTCACTATTATTGTTTTCAAGCAGGAAAAGTTTTAAACAAAATAACTTATAACCGAAGTTTACACGCTTTATTGATGAGAACTATTTTGGGCGGAATTTCAAGGTTGCCATATCTGATATGAGAGAATTATCTAAGGGGAAAAAATAATTCGATGAGAAAGTTAACGTTCTGTGTGACTTGTGGAAGAAGGACAGTAAGAAATTTATAGTATCTTTTGTGTGAATACGTCACCTATGAGTGTGTGGTAGAACTTTCCTAACAAATGACAAAACAAAAGGAAAATGTGTAAGTACCGATAACGATATTTAATGCAAAGTGGAAACACTACAGGACGAATTCGACTGATAGACGAGTGGCCACACCTACACTACCCTTCTCCCCGCTCCCAGGACACTCAAATCTGACATCCTCGAAAAGAAGTGAGGGCTCTTAACGCGCAAATGTTTACGGAAAAACAACAACATTTTTAAAGTTTATATTTATTTGAAATGAAAAACACTTACCTTATTTATACCGAGGAATCCATGTGTTGAGGTTATAACGTAGGCTGCGTTGAATTCCCAGATGAGATACAGATAAGTGGGAGGAAGCGAGTTAAAAAAAAGTAGTGAAGTTCGATCATGCGAAATACTCCAAATATACACATCACATTTCAACTGAAGTTTCCTCTCTCTCTCTTCTTTTTTTTTTAACGAGTTTCCAGATGAATTATTATACATAACATGATATTTTAAATAAAACTTTTAAAACGCAAGTTCCAAAGGAAACACTCCATAAAATATATATACATCACCTT
>JAGDQP010001574.1:1251-14438 GCA_022664845.1 Lepisma saccharinum
CGTTACTAACGAGTACTAACGGATTACAAACGATGGTAGCAGTTTGAGTGTTTGATTGGATTATTCGCGTGTCTGGGAGGGTTTCAGTATTTGACCCTTTGAATGTTCCTTTTGTAATTTTTCCGTTATTTTTCCGTTACTAACGATTTAATTTTCGTTACTAACGGTTACTAACGAATTACAAACGATGTACATTGATACTTTTTAGAAATCATTGAAATTAGGTTGTGGGTCGGGCTAACTTCACATGCCCGACCCACATTACTTTTGGAACATCTTCGTTATTGTTTAGTTGCTAACGATTTCGTTTTCGTTAGTAACGAGTACTAACGGATTACAAATGTTTCTAGCAGTTTGGGTGTTCCATTGGTTTAAACGAGTGTTTGGGAGAGTTTCAGTATTTGATCGTTTGAATGTTCTTTTTGTAATTTTTCCGTTATTATTAAGTTACTAACGATTTAATTTTCGTTACTAACGGTTACTAACGAATTACAAACGATGTACTTTAATACTTTTTAGAAATCATTGAAATTAGGTTGTGGGTCGGGCTGACTTCACATGCCCGACCCACATTACTTTTGTAATATCTTCGTTATTGTTCAGTTTCTAACGATTTCGTTTTTGTTACTAACGAGTACTAACGGATTACAAATGATGGTAGCAGTTTGGGTGTTTCATTAGATTATTTGCGTGTCTGGGAGGGGTTCAAGGTTTGACCCTATGAAAGTTATTTTTGTAATTTTTCCGTTATTATTCCGTTACTAACGATTTAATTTTCGTTACTAACGGTTACTAACGAATTACAAACCATGTAGTATCTTATTTTTTAGAAACTACTTGTGGGTCGGGCATGTGAAGTTGGCCCGACCCAAATTGTTTTTGAATTATCTTCGTTAATATTGAGTTACTAACGATTTAATTTTCGTTACTAACGGTTACTAACGAATTACAAACGATGTATGTTGTCGATTTTAGAATGTACTGTGTGGGTCGGGCCAGCTTCACAGACGTACTAAAGTCTGGTGTCACGGGTGTGGATGCTTACGATTTCTGTCTTTCGGAGACGTTTACCGCGAATCGGAGTATGTAAGTAGGAAGAAAGAAGGTGAAAAAAGAAGATAGAGAAACGCGACAAGAATTTTGTATGAAGAGGGCAAAAACCAGAATATGCATTGCTGTATATTCTGAAAAAATCCCTGTATCGAACTAACTATGATAGATTACCTGGTAAACCACGCATGCTGCAAAGGGTGGGAAAACCCAGGTAATATGTTAATGATAAAATTAATTGTATGGGCGGTAACAGCACACCAGGTAATATGTCTGTACTGACTCTACTGTGAATCGCATCCTGAAAGCAAGTGTCTGTGTGAACATGCAACGCCGGTCAACTGCTGCATCTCAGGTGGGTGGCTTCTGCATTCAGGGGCTGTATCCACGAAGTGGGTTGTCCTCTCTGTCGTCTCGGTGTCCCAACCGTCGTCTACAGGATGTCGGGAGTCCACAGGTGGCCAGTCCCCAATTGTCTGGCGCAGTCAAGTTATCTGTAGTGGCCTCCCCATGACCACAGAAAAACTTTGGCTCTTAAAAGGGGTACTGTTGCCAACCATGACTAAAGATGGTGCTTCGTCTCGCTGTCACCCGGTTTTCTGGACAGTTGCTACCACGGTTGCCACTAACCAAGTTCGTCATGCTTCCCATAGCTGCTTCTTTCCGTCGACCATAATTAAATGGCTCTAGACCCCACATCGTTACTAATGGTACTAGGTACTTCGCTTCACTGCCGTCCGGTTTCCCGGCCTGTTGCTACCGCGGCTACCATTGACCATGTTCAACCTCATGTTTCCATAGCTAAATGGGCTGCTTCTTCCAGTCTCGAGCTAGAAACTTCAATTGCTATAAGCCTCAATATACTATTTTAGATGAAAATTTTGTTTCTTAAACATGGAAGCTACGCAAAGTGTAGCATATTTTCGCGTCTTGAAAAAAATTGTCAGTTCTTCTGATATTCTTAAAGCATTGGAATGCTGTTGAAAGAACACGTTTTGTATTTAAAGTGAGAATATTTCATTAGAAACTATATTTCATTTTCGATTGAATTCATTTTTTTTTTTACCAAAACATTTTCTCATGAACAAAGGGTGAACATTTCTGCTTCTCTAATGTAGCATGCAGTTTCAGCCAATAACGAACTTAACCACTACCCCATCTAATTCAAAATACCATGAAAACACAATCATCTTCGAAGATCTATATAAATTTATTTCCTAACATAACGGTAGGGCTGCCCACTTTGCACCCACAATTTCCACCTCCTTCCTCGCTCTTACTCTGACACGAAATAAAGAATGTACGCGTTAATGCTTATTTGAGCCGTTTATTATCATGCGTATATTGAGAAGTTTCTTTTACCTAATGGTTCGCGGCGTGTTTCGAAAGAAAGACCGATAAGAACCAATCTCTATAAATTAGAGTATGTAGTTTGCGCTTGGTGTAACTGCCAAAAGGAAAGTCGAATACGAAAGACAAAGAATGATAATGTATGGTTATGTAGAACGAATTTGTGGCTTACTGCCTGGAAATCGTGTTTGGATCTTTAGTTTGGCGACCAAGCGTAGTTAAACTGTTATCTCTGTTTGTGATGGAAACCTGGAATGCTGTATAATCTGTACCTGAAAGGAAGAAATATTCTTGAATGAAAGAAATGCTCCATGTAAATTAATATACTGTTTTACTGATATCACTCATTGATACTTGTTTTCATTCTCAAAAAGCCAAGTCAAACATTTAGTTTTAAACGTCACTTACAATAATATTTTTCAAACAAGGTGGAAAAAAGATACATCAACAAATTGATTTAAAAGCATAGTTATGTACCAATCTTTCGTTCTATTCCGTAATTCGACATTGACGTCACTTTGGGTCTGTTGTGAAGAATCCTGAATGGCACAATAAAGATTATCGAGTGTTGTACACAAGTTGTTTTATAAATTAGTTTTGGTTGAAAAGTTTGATGAGTAGATGAAAATAAAACTATACTTAAAACAATATGGGAAATATAGGATTAATTTTACTTTATCTTACTTACTTATATCAATTATATTTTTTTCTCTTTGGACTGATATCCTTCTACAACATTGCCCACTGTTAAATTAGGAAACAAGATTGAACAGAGAAAAATAAAGCGGAGTGATGATGTGATAAGTCTATATTATATAAATGGCGATGGGCACCCTCACACAGCATAAAACAATTGACAAATCATGCAAACAGAATAAATGGTTCGTGTATCTCTAACAAGATACCAATATCTAGGAAGAGTATTTATGTGGGCATTAATGGTGCTGTAAGAAACATAAAAATAAAATTGCTTGTGAAAATGCGTGTCCATTTCTTTTATTTTTAATTAACGCTCGCAGAAAACAAATAATAAAAAGTTCCAAAGAAACACAAACTCACTTGAAACAAACATAAAAATAACAACATTCATAAATTTCAATAAAGTACATTGAAAGAGGTAAAATAATGTTATGAAGAAAACAAAAGTATTCTCAATACATATGATATTAACTTGACGGGACACCAGAATTATCTGATTTTTTTTACTATAATATTTCGTGAAATTTAATATCCATAACGTTAGTGAATTTCTGGATTTCACGCAGAATTGGAACTTCCAGTCCACCGGAATCCAATTAACCTCGTGCATATAATTGGTACTAATGACTATTATTACTACAAACCAATACTATTTCAAATTGTCGCTAATGAGCTCAACGCTTCAAAACTCCCCTGAAGATGTATTGATTACGATACGCATGCTATATAGGTACATACAATATTCGGAATATAATTGTAATCTTCAATCATTTTTAAAATTCTCCTTGTTAATAATTTTTCTTAACTAAAGATTAAACTATCACTTATTGCTATTTTCGTGGAATCTCTTTCGATATTATACAAATTAAAGCTATACAATTCTGCACAGTTGCATTGGAAAGTAGTTTATAGAAAGCACGTAAAATTCCGTCTATGACTGCTCTACTGCCTAAAAGTAACGCCAAGGTAAAATGTATTAGAGCGCATTCATCTCTGGTGATGTCTACAAAATTGAGCTGAGCGAGCTAACGTTTATAATGCAAAATAGACTATTTTGCCGGAAGTAAGAATATCGTCACAGACACAATTAATTTTAATGACAGTATTTTACATACAAGTAAATAGGATTCCTAGCAACACAGAATATTAGGCAAATAAAGATCCAACCTTGATCGATATTGGCCGGTACTGGACAATATTGGCCCAATATTTTGTGCTGCTAGGAACAGGCGTTGATAAGACGTTAATACAACGTGGTATAGATTTTATTTAATGTGTTTCTTGCTATTGTTATGTGAAAAAGTGTGTCATTCAATTACTTTTTAATTATAAACTAATTTTTATATTCTCATGTGCACGTTGAAAACAAATTAAATTTTAAACTATATTTCAACGAAGATAAAATTTATTTGATAGGACGTTAATGTGACGTGTATTCAACTATCATTCATACTATGTCTGTCCTAGATTTCGTTTCACACGTGCATTTCTAATTCAGTATCCTAAACATTATAATTAAAAACAAATGACATAATTATAACATTACAATGAAATTAACTACATTTTGTTAGTCTTACTTGCACGTTGAAAACTGATTGAATTTTAAGCTATATTTCAACAAAGATTAAATTTCCTTAATAGTGCGTTAATGTGAAGTATTTTCAACTATGACATAGATTTTGCTTTATATGCCTTTTTATAAGGCAACATGTTTAGTCTAGTCAACTAATGGTTTCTAAACAGACTTTTGAGCGCACTTTTTTTTAATTTAGTAATGTATTCGGAGGTGTTTGAAGATGAATATACCGAAAGTCCCGAGGTCTGCAAGGGGAGCGAACTCTATGACATAGCAAAATGTGTCCCTTCTCTCTCCCTCTCTCTCTTTTTTTTTTTTTTTTTTTGCTTATATCACGATAATGGTGGGTCCTAGTGAAAACGTCATTAAATACAACATTAAAGCAGACAAAATTTGGCACAAAACTGTTTATATCTCTATTTGTCCTTATCTCTAACTGTTTTCAAATTATAAGTCGTTGAAAAGCGTCATTTCGTTCAAAAATATGTTGCACACCACATTTTAGGACATATAATGTCTCGTACCTCGTATACTGTTATATGGAGAGCACAAATGTACAGAAATGAAGTTAAAGTTGTAGAGGATACAATTATCTTCACGTTGGTATATAAATAAGCAAACTCCGCCCGTGATATCAAAAGTTATAACTACTTGCCAAATTCCGATAAACAAGGAAACTGTCTCCTGTGGGACACGAAAATCAGCATGAAACTTCCACAGTGCATTGATAATGTGTTCGAATGAACAATCCTGTAGTGTTACGTTTCGATGTTTCGCGGAACACGAGTTACATGACTTTAAAGTTTTCGGAATTTTGTTCTGAACGCCTGAAATGTAGGCAACACATCATACATATGTGTTGAAATTATGCATTTCCTATTCACTTTTATGTAAAATTTGACGCTGAAGATAATTTAAAGGTTAGATTAAAGTTATTGATGAGTTTGACGTGTTAATTAATTGATCTGATCTCTGCTAAATGCAAATATTATATAACTATAGGATGACTCAAAGAAACTTCCCCATCTCGTTAATTTCGTAACCAATTAATTCATTTTCAGGAGGAATCCAGACACTCACTCCTTTTAATTTAAACGAGAATGTACGAGCGTGGTCAAGCATAGCATGCTGTCCTAATTTATTGTGGTATTGTGGCAAAAGTAAAAATTTCTTAAATAACAACCTGAGTCAAATAACACATCATATCAATCATCTTAATGTGCTATTTACGAAAGCATAAAATTATTATCATTTACTAGTTGTTGTTTTTTAAATTTTCGGGAAATAGCGTTTGCAGCTCTCAAATATTATAAAGTGAAACTTTATACGTAAGGTAATATTTTACACTAACATTATGAGCGCTCCATCTTGCCATCCAATAGCATCCAATTAAATACGTTAATGCCGCGAATTTCAGTTCAGCATTACGCCTTGGGAAGGGGAAGCACGTGGGCTCGAACTCCACTACTATATTTGGTGGCTAAAATGTTCAGAGTTTCTATCAGTTCCACGAATCAAGTGTTGAGTTGGTATCATAACTAAAGAGCTGCCGCCAACTTCCACTCATGCACTATGTTTGGCAGTGGGGTTCGAACCCACGCGCTTCAACTTCCCAACGCACAATGCTGAACTGAAATTCGCCACATTAACGTATTTATCAGAGGGTTTGGGCGCTATTAGATCACAAAACATAATATAGCGCGTTTAAATTTATCATAGTTATATTTCCAGGAGTTCTTTTATTGTGGAGCGCTCTTAACGCTAAATAGTGTATAATATTACCTTACCTATAAAGTTTCACTTTATAATATTTGAGAGCTGCAAACGCTATTTCCGGCTAGGTTTTCAAAGAAACTAGTAAATGATCACATGCTTTTTTAAATAGAACCTAAAGACCATTAATATTATTTGTTACTTGACTCATGATGTCATTTAAGAAGTTTTTACTTTTGCCCCTAGACCACAATAAATTGGGACAGCATGCCATGCTTGACCATGCTGGTACATCCTCGTTTAAATTCAGAGGGGTGTGTGTGTCTGGATTTCTCCTGAAAATGAATTGGTTAAGAAATTAACGAGATGGGGAAGTTTCCTTTGAGTCACCCTATAGTCATATAATATTCGCATTTGGCAGAGAACCGTTCAATTAATTAACACGTCAAACTCATCAATAACTTTAATCTAACATTTGAATTATATTCTGCGCAAAATTTTATATAAAAGTGAATAGGAAATGCATAATTTCAACACATATGTATGATGTGTTGCCTACATTTCAGGCGTTCAGAACAAAATTCCGAAAACTTTAAAGTCATGTAACTCGTGTTCCGCGAAACATCGAAACGTAACACTACAGGATTGTTCATTCGAACACATTATCAATGCACTGTGGAAGTTTCATGCTGATTTTCGTGTCCCACAGGAGACAGTTTCCTTGTTTATCGGAATTTGGCAAGTAGTTATAACTTTTGACATCACGGGCGGAGTTTACTTATTTATATACCAACGTTAAGATAATTGTATCCTCTACAACTTTAACTTCATTTCTGTACATTTTTGCGCTCGATATAACGGTATAGGAGGTACGAGACATTATATGTCGTAAAATGTGATGTGCAACATATTTTTTGAACAGAATGACGCTTTTCAACGGCTTATAATTTGAAAACGGTTAGAAATAAGGACAAATAGAGATATAAACAGTTTTGTGTCAAATTGTGTCTGCTTTAATGTTGTATTTAATGACTTTTTCGCTAGGACCCACCATTATCGAGATATAAGCCAAAAAACAAGAGAATGGCATAATTTGATATGCAGTGGAGTTAGCTCCCCCTGCAACCCCCGGGACGTTTGGCATATTAATCTGCAAACACCTGCGAAGACAGCCTAAGTGTAAAAAAGGGTGCTCACAAAAGTCTATCTACACCCCATGTTTAATCATTTGTTGACTGGACTAATTACACTCATTGAGAAATACAAATTTAGTAGTGCAGCAATGGTCAATACACATAACATGAAAGAAGGAAAGTATTCTTTATTCTTATTCTTATATGACGGTGAAACGACGCGTAGCAACTGAATTCTAGGCTGCCTGTTAATAGATACCTTAAAAGAGTAGTGGACTCTCAAGGTAAACCCGTGCCTATTAAGGTGGTCGAGCGGACTAGTGCGGTAGTCCATCGACCCCAAGATCGTGGGTTCGAATCCCGCCTCGGGCATGGATGTTTGTGTGTGTGATTTTACCTTAGGATTAAAGGCAGTTAGGATAAATCAGTATATTCAGTTAAAAAGGAATCAGTAAAGTTAAAGTAATTAAAGCCCGCTTAAGGCTAGAAATAGACTCCCCACCACCCGATCTCGATACGGAAAACACGTATCTGAAGCTATTTTCATGTACGTCATCTGTAAATAAGAGAAAACAAATGTTTACGTTATTTTTTCATACGTTACTTACGTGGGAATTACATACATTACTTGTAATGTTAAAGTTGGTAGTTTGAAGTGTGTGAAGTCATAGTTTATCGCTTTCGTGATTGTAATTTCAAGTTACCTGTGTCATTCCCAGCTAGACATTGTTCATTTCAGCTCGATACACCTCGTGCAACGAGAGATATTGAAATCTAATAATGTCAATTTGACGGCGGCAAACAGTGATACGTTATCGATAGTTGATTGGACCAACAGGCTTCGTCTGCCATGCCGAGCAAATTATCATTTATTACATTCCGATAGTTTAATTACGATGTCAGATTCTTCAATGTTTCAATCAGTATGTATGACATCATATCCTATTGCATTTTGATTGCCCATCTACTATGTTAGACCTTAATACCGCATCATAGTATTTACATGTACTTCACTTGTCGGCATGTCTGCTGTGCACTGTATAATTAATATGGGAAATACACACACACTTACAAAACGCATATACATACATGCATTTGTTACCTCATATGATGTCCTTATTACTAATATGACGTCAAATGGCCGCCGAAATATCTAAATTCGCCGATTTAGAAGGTATGACATTTTAGCTATTGGTGGAGTTGAGAAACTGGTGAAAAAATTTTCCAATGATAATGGCGTCTTAAGGTACTTCTGTCATAGTGACGAATTATACAGTGTACCGGTAATTCATAAAGCGCACCTTGTTACGGGACATAAACGTTTACGATGTTTGGACAAAATTTTGTAGCAAATGTGTTGCGATGTAACGCGTGAAGTAATTTCCATAAAAGTTATGTGGACAATGTCAATTAAAGAAGGAAGGACTTGGTTGTGAAACCAATTTTGAGTAATCTCATAAACTCAGGAGCAAAAGTAGATTTCATTGACATGCAAAGTGAGCTAGATCATGAATCCAAGTTTACACTTAATTATCAGCACTGGTTAATAAAATTTATATTTTTACGGCTTGTGAAAACGAAAAGAGCAGCTGAGGTAGTTTATAACCTTCTTGATATTTTCTGTATCATCGATGCCCATTGCATACTTAAAAGTGATAATGAAAGAAAATTTGCTGCAAGGTTATAAATGAGTTCTATCTTTGGTTCCAAAATTGTCCACGGAAACCCAAGGTATTCGAAATCTTAAGGCAGTGTAGAACGTGCTAATCAGGATGCCCGTGATATACTTGTCACATAAATGACTGACAATAGTACTCCATCTTGGCCAGAAGGTCTACGTTTTGTGCAGTTGAAGAAAACTAGATCCTTTTATAGAGGCATCAACCGTATCCATACGAAGCTTTATTTGGCGGGTCTATGCGAAATGGTCTGGATGATTCAATTGTTCCACCCAAAGTACTCGCTAGTCTTGAAAAAGAAGAGTATCTGAAGAAAGTCTTACAAGGGAAAGAAATCCCAGCGGCTTTTAGTGACCCATCATATTATGAGAATTGTACTTCCGATGGACATTTTCCAGCACAAGCAGAGAACAAGCAAAGTGAAGGAATAAGGTGAACACTTGTCCTGTAACAAGGAAGAAACAGAATGTTCCGTTTGTGTTAGAAATAAAAACATTAACGAAGCGCGGGAAAAATCAAAACTTCATTTGAAGAGACAAGCAGATGAAATGTTGCACAAATCGAACAAAAAATTCAACGTGTTGAAATTAGAGATATTGTGCTCGTAAAGATCCAAAATTCGATAAAGGACGGCTTGCACCAAGGAACATTACAGCAGTGGTGTTACATATAAATGAAAAACTTGTACAAACTTGGTACCTCCTCGGGTGTGATTGATAAGCTATGCTCTCGTAATGAGTTCCAAATTGCCGGTTAAAACTTCATGAAGACAAGTGATGTTCCAGAAATATCAATTTCACTAAGAGCCGTTGCCACAGCAGGGTTACTCCAAGCAGAGATTCATTAAGTGTGGTTGCAGGTATTACGGCTCCAATGCAAAGGTTTGAGAATAAAGTGAAATGTGATTCGAAATGTCACTTTTCCTCTAGCTGCAAAAATAAGTTATTTATAATGAAAAAGGATGCAACTTTGTTGATAATTTTGGAACGTTTTTCATTGTCAGAAATTCAAATATTTAACCGTGTGTCATATGTTTAGTTCAATTTTGTTTCTCAATAATGTCAACCAATGATAAATTTCGGAAAACTAAGAGTGAACTGGAAGCAACAGTAAAATAACTTTGGTAAACTTTATTTCATATGGGCTACTCCAGGAACTTTTTGACTTCCTCCCGTCATGATTCGACCCTATACCTCCAGTTAAAAGCCACAAACACCCATGCTTCTGCCAGGATTCGAATCCGAGACCTTCAAGTCATTAGTCTAACGCCTCAGACCGCACAGCTGCCTGGTCGGATGGAAGCAATATCAGCAAAAAGCAAAAGGATTAGTATACTTGAACCATAAATGAACCTTGCTATCAAGTCAATTTCTCATTTCAATGTTAACGAATAAGAAATGGAGGTTGCATTTAGTGTGTAATTAATATATATAATTAAAGTTTCATTTTATATTCATGGTGAAATAAAATAAAAGACTTGTGTGTATACTCTTTTCTTCAACTTTGGATAAAAGTTTCCTATCCAAAGTTAAGGTTGCCCTTTTTAACATAATCAATATCCGAAACGCATAAGTGCTTCTAACTTTGGTAGTAAAAGAAATGTCAAACCTAGTTTTGGCCATTTATCGATATTACGGCTAATGTCCGTTTCCGGGCTTTGCTCCCAACATATTATATATTCCTAAATATGTGTGTTGTGAAAAAAGTGTCGTTACTATGGAAACGGTATGTCCTTTAGCATTCTAATGCGTTTAAAACCTTAACTAAATTTTCTTACATCGTTAATTAAAATTTGGTTGCAATTGGCTAATTGATTCATATGTAATTGTTGAATACGTATTTAATAATTAAGTTTCCTTACCATGGAAACGGTAGATTGGCATTCTGATGTGCTTCAAGTTTCAAGGATTGAGTCCTATAAAATCATGCTAAGTTTGAAGCAAATTAGTCTAAACGTTCTCACATGAAGCGCGAATTGTGTAAGCCTATTGCTATATATTCTGTATATATAAACTGTATATATATATATATATATATATATAATTTCTCACCATCCGATGCTAGGAAAAAGTTTCGAGTGAATTGTAATTTACATCCTAAAAATGCTGGTGAACTTCTAAGGACGGGACCTAGAGTTTTTGGTAAAGTGGGCTCCGAACCATTACGTTCAATGGATCCCGGCGATATTTGAACCCGTGATCACGCACACATAAAACGAGCGCTTCAACCTCTCGGCCACCCCGAGGTCGGAAAACGTTCAAAGCAGATGACAAGGAAATCTCTAATTTGATCTTTCCTTTTTGCAGAAGGCACATTTGCGTACGCAAAAGAAATATTAATAACAATAATCAAGAAAACATAATCAAGGACAGAGAAGAGCAAAGAAAACAGAAAGAAAATCAAAAGGAACCTTGGAACTATAATAAAGAAGAAATAAAATACAAATTAGCTATTCTTAAGACCCCCAGATACTAAGCAAATCCCTAAGACACATTGTAAGGAGGGGGAGGGCGAACGAGTCACTTTCTTGATCCCAGATGGGGTAGATCGCATAACATTAAAATCCCACAACCTTCCGACCGATTCAGGAGACCTTCCGATGGCTTGTAGACGAAGTTTTTGATAGAAGAGATGAACACTTCAGCCTCCATGAAGTCTACAAAGATTTTGTAATAGCACATGACAGAGTGGCCCTTGACATCAAGGAGCCTTGGCCACGTTGCTATGTGCGTACACGACTCTACTTGAGATGCAGCCGGGACGATGTTTTGTTCTGCAAATCAATACGCAGGGCTCCAAATTGTCGGAACCGAAATTAGGAAAATCATAGAAGAAAAATACATAGATATACCATGCATCCAGGGGCCACACTGTGAAGGAGAAATTAGAAGAGTATAAAGCACCGCACAGATGGCAATGTCCGGTGCGAGCCCGAAAGCGGCAATAGTACAAATGTAAATTTCAACAAAGCACTGCTCATGTTTGAGATGACTTATCTGATGGATGAGTGGACGCCGTGTGTGGAGCTGTTAACAGAGGAAACGAAAACAATTGTGGTCTGCATGTACTTCCAATATCACCATGAAATTTACGCATATATAAACAAGTTAGAAAACATCTTAAATAAGTACCATGAGTATAAAATTCTAATTACAATAGATGCAAATGCAAATTCCGTGCTCTAGGATAGCAATATAACCAATAATAGAAATAGGAGGAGAGGAGAAAAATTAGAAGATCTAATAATAACATATAATCTGATAGTACATAACAAGGAGCGAGAACTCCCGACGTGCCGGAGCGAATACAAACATTGATATAACATTAACAACAAGAAATCTGGCAAATAATATCACAAATTGGAAAGTCATGGATGAGAGTACAAGCAGTGACCACAACGCAATAAATGTCATTATAGAAACCCAAAGTGATGCAGCACGGAACATCGAGATGATCGAAGAATGTCTGAAATACAATCCCGACAAAATTGATTGGGAACGCTTTCAACAAAATTTGGTTCTTCCGGATATAGCGCAGTGCGCTGACCTCAACGAATTAACGAGAACTATTGAAGAAAATGACTTGAGAGCACTGACATCCGGTACCGCTGCAGGGCAAGTCGAGAGCCAAGGTAACTGCACCTTTATGGTGCAATGAACATGAATGAATTAGGAAAATAGTCAGGGCCAAAAGAAAAAAGTTATCAAAGGGCAAGGGATCCTACACTTAGAAGGAATAGAATAGGACAATATAGCTTAACTAAACAAGAATTTAAAGATAAAATTCAAAACAGAAAACAAGAAACCTGGTACAGGTATATGGAAACCAACCTAGCTCTTGATGCCTGGGGGCTCCATATAAGCTGTCACTAGAGAAGATAAAATCCCCAAAACTTCTCACAACAATTAAAAAACCGTTATAAATTATACAACCTGGAAAGAATTAGTTAACATCTTGATAAAGAATTAATTCCGAAACATGACGAAC